>JBAKBP010004929.1:0-128612 GCA_037953745.1 Lithodes maja | reverse complement strand
CAACCTGCCAACCAAATACTGACTTTCCTCAACCAGACTTGGCCACCCATGCTCAACCACGCAAAATTGTCATAAATCTTGACAGCCCAAGACATCATGCGGTCCCTCGATTCCCATGATGGAAGACATCTAGGTTACATAGAACTTCTTGAAACCTTCCAAGAGGTGTACTGGACTTCAAAACCATACGCCACAGCAAGATCCATCATTGAAACATGCCGCGCCTGTGCTCTGCGTAAGACAAGCCATTATGGGAAATCGCGCACATACTGTATATAAACAGCTGTGTACGCCGGTTCCAACCTCTGGGTGACAACTTGTCTATGTTGGCTAACCCTCATGATGATGATGCATGCCCTATTAACAATAATCAAGACCTTTTTGAAACCTTTTGAAAACAGAGAAACCTATCTGGGAGAAACAATATCGAGTAACCTAAAACCGAGTCAACAATGTTCAGAAGTTGGTATGAAGGCAAACAAAATAATTGGCTTTATAGGCAGGTCATTTGAGCATAAATCCAAAGACGTTATCCTAACCCTTTACAATTCCTTAGTCCGCCCTCTTCTGGAATACTGCGTTCAATCCTGGTGCCCTTATTACCAAAAAGATATAAAGCTAGAACGAGTTCAACGTAGAGTTACC
Organism: Lithodes maja; assembly: GCA_037953745.1. Taxonomy (NCBI): domain Eukaryota; kingdom Metazoa; phylum Arthropoda; class Malacostraca; order Decapoda; family Lithodidae; genus Lithodes; species Lithodes maja. The sequence goes on along the minus strand of JBAKBP010004929.1, from coordinate 127,967 downwards.
AAAATGATACCTAGCCTAAAGAACAAACCATTCGAGGAGGAGCGTCTTAGAGAATTAAATTTATTTCCTTTAACCCAGCGCAGATTAAGAGGTGACTTAATTAAAGTGTTCAAAATCATCAAAGCCATCGACAATATGAACTGTAGTAAGTACTTCACTATCAACCAATCTAATTACACGCAGGGAATCGGTTGCAAAATTATTGGTAAATCTTTTAACACTTAAAGAGCGGGGCCCGATTTAAGTCCGTATCTAAAAAGCAGCAAGTTAGGAGCATAATTCTATCTATCTATATGCTCAGGCCCAATCCCCATTTTGGGGGTAGCCGATTCAAGACAGAGCAAGAACAGGGAAAACACAAAAACAACATAAAACAAAAAATAAACACATAAAAAACACAAACTCACACACATCCAGGTCACCCAGGAGAAGACCCAGAGACCAGGGTTACCAAGGTCGCTCCAGCACTCCCCCGGCCCCTAACCACCCGGAGAGGTTCCGATCTCGGCAGGCAGACATGCAGCGGAGCCAAAGCCACAAGCCCTCCCACCACACTTCCAGGCACACCCTTCATAGTAATCGTCCCCCCGGGCCAGGTGCCTGATGGACTATTATCTAGTCGAACTTGCGCCCGACCCCTTACTCCAAATGACCACGTGTTCACTCAACTATTCACAAGCATTCTCCATTCACTCCTGTCCACCACCACTTCCCCTGCCTGATCTATAGTCATTCCTCTATCATCCAAAGCCTTTCTTACACAGTCTCTCCATCTCAATGGGGGTCTTCCTGCCCTTCTATCTCCCCTTGTACCTGACTCACATATTATCTTTGTAAGCCTTTCATCTCCCATTCGTTCAACATGACCATACCAGCTCAGCACCCTTCTGTCCACTCTGGCTGACAAATGTTCCTGCTGCCCCACTCTCCTACGTATCTCTTCATTCCTCAATCTGTCTCTACGAGTAACTCCACACATACTCCTCAAGTAGCTCATCTCCATCACATCCAGCCCTCTTTTCTCCTTTTTCTTCAGAGCCCATGTCTCAGCCCCATACATCACTGTTGGCACAACAATTCCTTGATACAGTGCACTTTTTACTTTCACTCAGAGATTTCTCGTCTTCCACATACTTCCCATTGCTCCGAAAATCTTCCTTCCTTCACACACTCTCTGTTTTACCTCCAGTTCCATACCTCCACTCCTGCTTATCGTTCCTCCTAGATATTTAAAACACTCTACTTGTTCCAATATTTCCCCATCCAGCCTCACATCTAGATTCACCCTATGCTCTCCCCTATTACACACCATTACTTTACTTTTATTGACGTTCACCTTCAGTTTCCTCCTTCCACAAACCACACCAAACTCTTTGACTACCCGCTGCATTTTCACATCAGAATCCGCCACCAATGCTGTGTCATCAGCGAACAGCAACTGATTCAACTCCCAATCTCTACCATTCTTTCCTACTAAACCCAATCCTCTTCCCATAGTTCTCCTTTTCACCTCCCTCACCACACCATCCATAAACATATTAAACAGCCATGGTGACATTACACAACCCTGTCGCAAACCTACCTTTACCTCAAACCATTCACTCAACTCACCATTTTCTACTCTCACACATGCTCTGCTCCCTTCATAAAAACTCTTAACTGCTTCTAACAAATTTCCTCCTATTTCATAAATCCTTAACACCTTCCACATTGCTTCACGGTCCACACGATCATACGCTTTTTCCAAGTCCATAAAAGCCCAAAATATCTCCTTATGCTTCTCTAAATACTTCTCGCATAACTGTCTTACTGCAAACATCTGATCCACGCACCCTCTTCCCCTCCTAAAACCGCACTGTTCTTCTCCTATTGCAACTTCCGTACACTTTATTATCCTCTCTATCAACACCCTGCCATACAGCTTTCCAACCACTGACAATAAACTAATACCTCTATAACTTGAACACTCCTGCCGATCTCCCTTCCCCTTGTACAACGGCACAATACATGCACTCTTCCAGTCTATTGGTACCATTGACACAACAAAGCACACATTGAAAAGTTTCACCAACCAATCTATTATCACATCTCCACCCTTCTTTATACACTCCACAGCAATACCATCCAAACCTTCTGCTTTTCCCGCTCTCATTTGTTTCACTGCTTCTTTCACCTCATTTTCCTCAATCCTTTCATTCATTCCCTACCACCTGGGTGGCCTGGGTAACCTATCTCCATCCACCTCTGCTTCAATCACTGCTTCTCTTCCATCTCTTGTATTTAACAAAGATTAAAAATACTCGGCATATCTTTTCCTCACTTCAACTGGTTCCACTAGTAATTCTCCATTTTCATCTTTCACTGACTCTTCCCTCTTTTGTCCTCCTTTCCTTACTTTATTTACCTCCTTCCAGAACATCTTCTTTCGTTCTTCAAAATTCTCACTCAGCCTTTGGCCCCACCTTTCGTTTGCATCTTTTTTCGCTTCTCTAATTTTCCGTTTTGCCTCTCCTTTTCTCCTTGTACCTCTCCCATACCTCAACACTACCATCCTGTAAAACCCTCTCAAAACACAGTCTCTTCTCCTCAACTGCCTTTCTCACCGTATCATTCCACCACTCGCTTCCCTTCCTGATACCTCTGCCTCCTACTTTCCTTTTGCCGCATACTACCTCTGCACTTGCTTTCACTCCTTCCTTAAACTGTTGCCATTCAACCTCTACTTCTCTCTCTTCCATCCACTTTTCATTTAGTCTTTCCTTGTACTCCCTCTCTTTTTCACTCTTCTCTAACTCACTAACTTTTATTACCTCTCTTACTTCACGCTTGTCTCTTATTCTCCTGTAACTCTTAACTCTTAGCTTTCCCTCCACCAGGTAATGATCTGACATACCCTCCGCCTCACCTCTCATCACATTCACATCCAGCAGTCTACACAATCTTTCCCTTACCAGCACATAATCCATCAATGCCCTCTCTACAATCTCTCCCTTCACAAGTCTATGCCAGGTGTACTTGTGTATACGCCTTTTTTTGAAGAACGTATTACCTACACTCAATCTACACTCTTCACATACATTTTTCAGTCTTTCTCCACTCTCGTTTACACCATCCACACCAAAACTACCGATGACTCCCTCAACAGGCTCATTTCCTACCCTAGCATTTAGGTCCCCTAAAACTATAACATTTTCATTTTCATCAAACCCTTGTAGACAATCTCTCAAATCCTCCCAGAAACCCTCTACCTCGTCTAACTCTCTTTCACTTCCTGGTCCATACGCACTTACAAAAACCCACCTTTCACCCTTAAACCGCATTCTCACCCACATTAGCCTTGATGACACCTCTTTCCACTCTTTTATAAACTCTCTCAACTCCTCCTTCACAATAATAGCCACTCCTTCTTTCCCCCTGACTCCCTCGTCTACTCCAGACTTTCTACCTATCACGTTTCCAAAATCCACTTCTCCCTCTCCTTTCATCTTTGTTTCATTCAGTGCAAGGACATCATACATCCTTCTTTCAAATAACCTTCCAATATCCTCTCGCTTCTCATTCGTACTACATCCACGCACATTCAAAGCTCCTATTCTTAGGGTCCGGGACCACGAACGCGTTCCCTCGCCCCTATCTCTGTCTCGTTTTTTTGGTAGATTTATTTAAGGGGAGAAGGATACCAGGCCCCCCGCCCCCGATCCCCTTTAGCCGACTTCTATGTCTCGCCGGAGAAAAGCGGTGGTGGAAATTTCTCACCCCTCCACCACAGAGGAGGCATAATTAAGGCTTTTAAAGGGTTAAAATAGAGTGCAAATGGCCGGGAGCGCAGCAGGCCACACGGCAGACACCCAGGGCTTACCGCTGCCCACTGACTCACGCTCCCTCTGTTCTCGAGAGGCCGGCAGTGTAGCCAGTAGTGAGTGTAGCTGGAAAAAATATGCTGCTATACGCTAAACTCCCATGTTGGTGGTACCACTTTATCAAAACTACGAGTGCTACGTAGCTCGTTTTGGTCTAATTTTGAAGCTTGTAGCGCCTAGTTTTTTGCTGAATAAATTTCTTTTCATGCAGATACTTGATTGATCATTCAGGAGGGCCTGAATATGCCCAAAATAGCCCAAAACCCCCCGCTAGACGAGGGTTAACTCACACGAAGCTAAGAATTTCTTCTTCAATCGAGTTCTGAACTTATGGAATGGGCTTCCCCGAGATGTCATAGACTGCAGCACCGTTGATGCATTTAAACTTCGCCTAGACAAATATCGGTTCAATGTTATTTTAATACCACGAATTTTGTTGATATATTTGAAGATAAATATTGAATCTATATGCTCTAAAGATCATAAGAAAATTTGTTTTAACCCTCGGCAAAACCTAATAAAAAAGTATGGTACTGTACTAAAATGTCTTTTTCGTAACAAGGTTGTCAATACGGTACTTTCAGTCATCGATAGCTCTAAAGATCATATGAAAATGTGTTAAACCCTCGGAAAAACCTAATATAAAAGTATGGTACTAAAATTTAATGTTCGTAACAAGGTTGTCAATACGGTACTTTCCTTTCCCGTTATCAATGTACAATCAAGCTGAAGATTGCAGAGTAAACACCATAGACTTCACCGACTTTTCTTTCACCTTCGTATAATCGACAGCCAATTTTTTATTTTTGTATTAAGGGATTAGTACTCAACCAGCGGGGGTGTGGGGGCGGTAGCCCCCACTCATAATACTAGGTTAGGTTAGGTAAGGTTGTTAGGTTAGGCTAATGTCTTTTCAAATCACTATCGAGGGGCTGTCTCAACATCGATCGATAGGCCTAATGGGGAAAATAGGTTTTCCCGAGATTTCTAATTAATTACAAACACTATATATTGATGCAAATGACCAATTTTGTTTATAAAAAACACTCTGAAAATTTGTGGTATTAAAATAACATTTTTCCCAAATATCTCACATCAAACCCACGACTGACTGCGTTTGTAAATGAATAACTTTATTTTATCCTCCCCTCAGTTACTAACCCATCTGTCCCCTACTAACTTCCTAATCCTGCCACGGACATTAGTTCCAGGGCAGTAGTTCACTTTCCAATTTTCCCTTACCCACTCTAAACCACTGTTTGGACACTTGATCCTCAGTGTTTTGGAGGACAAGCAGCCTAGAAGGGTCACTAGACCTGTTGTTGCTTGATTTCTTTTGTACTCCTTTGTACTATAAGTTGTTCACAGAGTGTTTTCTTAATCAGTCTCCTATTTTGACTATTATTACTATCACGATATATGAAGTCTAATTAATTTTGTGTATTATTTGAGTTGCATTAACTCTATGCTGTTCAAGTCGTATTAACTTATTTTTCGATTAGAAATCTCAGTCACGCATACATATCCAATATCCACATTGGAATTGTTCTATAATTGCACCTATACGAGCTAAACAAATTATTATTGTATTTCACAGGAAGGTACGACGACGAGGTAAGTGATGTGGCATAGGTGGCAATATGCAGAAATGGATTGGATTATAAGGGTATTCCGCCCCCTCTGACCCCCTTACGAAAATCTACGGTTACTCACTCCACCCCAACTGGATTTCTACCGTTTTACCCAATAAGCGGGGGTTTTGGGGCGGCAGCCCCCACCCATAATACTAGGATAAGGTAAGGTTGTTGTTGTTCCCCAGGCTGTCTGGCCGAACAGCCCCAAGGTCTCGAGCAAGGCCAAGGCCATAAACTAGCGCCCCCCACAAAATCCTCCCTGCTTACCACTAACAAAGCCCGGGTGACCGAAGCCACTCCAAGGCAGGGAGCTAAGGAGGGTGCGGAAACGCCCGGGAAACCAAAGCCCCACCCAAGACCCTGTGCCCCTCAGCAATTATGAAGGGAAAGTTGAGGGGTAAGGGAAAAATGTGACGCTTTGGCTCCGAAGGTAAGGTTGTTAGGTTAGGCTAATGTCTCTCTTAAACATTGGAAAATCCGTGTCACATCTAGATTGAAAGACTTTTGTAAGAGTGGGCGGAATGCCCTTATAATCCATTTCCGCATATTGCCACCTATACCACCTATTCCAGCGAGAGAATGACTAAGAGGGTGTACGAGAGCGAGGTGGAGGGACAGAGGGGGAGAGGTAGACCGAATATGAGGTGGAAGGATGGAGTGAGGAACTACATGAACGAAGGCGGTGCTGGTTGGGGGGAGGGGCGTCGACTGACTGGGGACAGAGGTGCATGGGGGTGGTTCGTTCGTGGCCACCCCTTCGGGGATCACGGCGTCAGGCAATAGATAGATAGATAGTGAAATGCTGGGTGTGAAGGGAATTCATGGTCTCCTGAAATATCCCCAGGCTACCTTTAGGATCAACTTTTCCTGGTACCTGGCGCGGGGTACGAACCTCTGAAGGGAATTTAACCCCCCTAAAAACCCACAGGTTTTGAGATGCCTTGTGTGGGGTTCGAACCCTGGTTAGTGACCCAACCATCACCACCAGGCCCGCGCGCTAACCCACTGTACTACCACGGACGTACTAAAAGTATAGCAACCTTAGTCCGATTTTTAAGAACCAGGTGATAGTCTCGTGGTGTTATCACGTGATGAGTTTATTGGACTTACCATCTCCGACTATTTTACGCTATACCTGACGTCAACTCGGGTTAGTATTATTGTGGGTGCGGGACATTTTCGAGGGCATTACATTACATCCTTCTTTAACTAGGCTAGTCCCTAGCCTATTTTAAGGTCGTAAGGTATCGTAGCTGTATTACCTCAGCAATCTCAATATTGTTGGTATAGGGTTCGCGTGACGGGTGCTCCACGTAGCTACCTGGTCACGTTCCCTAGCTGCCACCAATGAAATGCTGGGTGTGAAGGGAATTCATGGTCTCCTGAAATATCCCCAGGCTACCTTTAGGATCAACTTTTCCTGGTACCTGGCGCGGGGTACGAACCTCTGAAGGGAATTTAACCCCCCTAAAAACCCACAGGTTTTGAGATGCCTTGGGTGGGGTTCGAACCCTGGTTAGTGACCCAACCATCACCACCAGGCCCGCGCGCTAACCCACTGTACTACCACGGACGTACTAAAAGTATAGCAACCTTAGTCCGATTTTTAAGAACCAGGTGATAGTCTCGTGGTGTTATCACGTGATGAGTTTATTGGACTTACCATCTCCGACTATTTTACGCTATACCTGACGTCAACTCGGGTTAGTATTATTGTGGGTGCGGGACATTTTCGAGGGCATTACAGATAGACCACATCACTTACTTGTAGAGTGAGCAGAGCGAGTTCTTTGACCTGAATGTTGGTTTGAAACAGGGGTGTGTGATGTCCCCGTGGTTGTTTACTGTATATATGGATGGAGTTATGAAAGAAATACTATCAAGAGCAGTGGATGTTGGTGTATCGCTGAAAAGGGAGGGAATTGAGTGGAAGCTACCTATACTGCTGTTTGCGGATGATACAGTTCTGATGAGTGATAATGAATGGGAGTTGCAGGGTCTGGTAAATGAGTTTGGAACAGTGTGCGAAAAACGGAATTTGAAGGTAAATACGGGGAAGAGCAAGGTTATGGTCTTCGAAAGGGGTGAAGTCACAGAGTGTGAGATGAAGCTGAACGGTCAGGCTATGGAGATCGTCAACTCTTTTAAGTATCTGGGCAGTGTGTTGAGTAAAGATGGGACTATGGATGAAGAGGTGCGGGAGAGGGTACAACAGGGGAAGAGGGTTGTAGGAACGCTAAAAGCAGTAACAAGAAATAGGGTGGTCAGTATGGAAGTGAAGAAGTCCTTGCATGACAGTGTGGTAATCCCGACACTGACTTACGGAAGCGAAGCATGGACGTTGGTTGAGAGACTCAGACCAAGAGTGAGAGCAGTGGAAATGAATTACTTAAGGAGTGCGTGCGGAATTACATGGAGGGATAGACAGACTAATGAGGAAGTAAGAAGGAGGTGTGGTGTGGAGGTAGATGTGCTGGAAAGTGTGAAAAGGAACAACTTGAGATGGTTCGGCCATATGGAACGTATGGAAAGCGAGAGAATGACTAAGAGGGTGTACGAGAGCGAGGTGGAGGGACAGAGGGGGAGAGGTAGACCGAATATGAGGTGGAAGGATGGAGTGAGGAACTACATGAATGAAGGCGGTGCTGGTTGGGAGGAGGGGCGTCGACTGACTGGGGACAGAGGTGCATGGGGGCGGTTCGTTCGTGGCCACCCCTTCGGGGATCACGGCGTCAGGCAATAGATAGATAGACTTACCTCATCGTACCTTCCTTTTAAATACAATATATTCTTTAGCTCGTATAGGTGATTATATAAATTTATCTCCACATTTAACCTATTCATGAATTTATATTAATAACTATTACTCTTTGAGTTATTTGAGATTAATCTCCTGTTCAAATTAATTTAACTTATTGTTTATTTGAGAATCAAATAGTGTCTTAATTTACATACCTTCAGTCCCTCGTGTATGCTATATCGCAGTAACTAATATTTACTCTACCCGGGACCATACCTCGAGTTTCCCAGTTTTCTATCAAGACACTATTTATTGTATTTGAGACTTAACATCTCTGTGTATGATTATTTATATGTTCTAATAGTTACATCCTGATATTTATAATGTTCATTTAGTATCATTATTATTCTAGTGATCATAATATTATTTACTATTGCTTATTCTATGTCAGATCGTTAATCTTATCATTATACATAAGATCGAGCTATACTTATTCCATTGAATATCTTGAGAATGTACCCTAGCTGATAAAGGAAATAAAACTTGTGAAACTTGACTGTGTATTTTGTGTCCATTGATTATCATTGTTGTGAAATAATAAAACCTAAGCTAGTTGTCTCCCAGTGAGAGAGTTGTTGACTGACGTGATTTCCTAAGGTGGAAAACACAATCAAGATAAAGCACGTTAAATTATAACGTCGCATAACACATCACAACGTCTTACTTTAGCCAGAATAAAAGGTAAAAATAAGTCATCGTGCTGAAGGGATTAAACAAAAATAATAATAAACAATAATATAAATACCTTCTCCTCCACTCCGTTAGTCCTCACTCCAGGTCCGGGTTGCAGAGAATGGCGGCCCGGTCCCAGAGCCACTCCTTCATCCACTACCCACGGCCACACCCCAGAGTCACATGAACCATTTACCGGGGGAATATCCGATGATTAGTGTTGGGTTTCAGGCCCAAGTTTGGGATTCTTAGGCGGTGTCACATGAGTGATTTGTCAGTTATTTTTTACCAGCAATTGTTGCCTGGCATCTTCAGTATATTGGTTATATCAGAAATCAGGCTCCTTGTTTAATCTACCTTCTGTCTAGTTTCCGATGTCAATGCCTAAGAGCCTCAAAATAGTCCAAGGAAAAATTTGTTCATCGAAAATTGCCGACAAATCCGCTCGTGTGACACCACCTTCAAGCCGAGTCACACGGGCACATTTTCCGACACCTTTAACCCATTCTGTACCGGTGACGTCTTTTCAATTTCACTCGAGCTATATTTAGATGATTTTGTGCAGTTTAAGAAGGATTGATGGTAGTAAAAAGGGTTACGTGAGATAGTTCGAAGCCTGTTAAATGCTGGAGTCCCTTTTCATACTGAATAAAATCGTCTAAGAGTAGCCAGAGTTCAATGAAAAAGACGTCGCTAGTACAGGCAGGATTAACTTCGATTGGCCTCTTCGAATAACAATTCCAGGGTGTTTTGTTAATTGGTGTCGGCAACTAGATTGATTCCGTAAAGAATTCTTATATTTGGCTAAAATCTTACTAAGCTTGATTTCAGTAGTTACCCAATCACAGTTGCTTAGAAATAATGCCGGAAAATTAAAGGATGGTATGATTCGGTGTTTCGGTTCCAACGTCAGTGAAGCTTCGGAAACAACCTGGCCGCGTATTTTGTCTGGGATTGAATCCCCCCGAAGTATGAATCGTATATTAACCTTTCTGTACCGTCTACATCCGTTTTACTTTATTTTGACATTTAACATTTAGTTTCTTTATTCATGCAGAGTTTAGTAAAATTTGCCAGAACGTCCCGGACTTCCCAAACTTGACTACTTCCTTTAACGTGACGATAGTGCGTTGTTATATGTGCGATTAGTTTGCTTGGGAAACAGATTAACTTGCTCATGTAGTAATGTACACCCTATGTGGTGGATTGTGTTCTTTTATTTAATAGTTTTCATTTTAGTAAGCGTTGTTTCCACATAGCGATTTTGATAATTTAATTTGACTTTATATTGTCCTTGTCCCAATTTTGGTTTGTTTAGTTTGCAAGTTTTACATTTTAATTGTAACTACTATCAGGCAATTTTATTCAGTATTAACCCTTCGACCCCGGGTGGTACACGTGTGTACCATTTTGGTTTGGCCCGAGGAACCCGGGTGGTACAACACTGTACCATTGCTTGCGTGTGTGTGCTTTCGAATGGCGCGCGTAAAAATTTCGCTCCGTGGTCACCAGGCGTCGCTAGGCGACGCCACCAGACAGCATGTACGCCAGTCTCTACCCTGCCGCCAACATGGATACTACCCCAAAAAGTGATTCCCTTGTGTCCGATTCTACGCTCCCTTCGACGCCTCCTCATGTTCGTCGCGCCCTAACGCAAAGGCACGTACAAGATGCGTTGACTCCCGGAGGTATTGAAATAGCTTTGAGGAGTTATGAACGTGGTGAAGCCAAAAATAGTGTTGATGACTTGGCCAGTGATAGCTCCGAGTCTTATCAGTCTCACTATAGTGAAGATTTGGACGATCCAGACGAAATCCATGAAGAGACGCGCTTTTTATTGGATTTGAGCATGACGATGAAAGTGATGATAGTACTGAACGTGATATAGTTGTGCAAGGTGATGAGAGTGTAGTGAGAGTGAGCGAATGGGACAGCACTAGGTCGACTGCCAAGTTTAGGTTGAGTGATACGACACCTAGCCCTTCGCCAGCTAAATCCCCATTCAAGATACGTTTCTATAAGAAGCAAGTTCTCAAGAAGGCGGCCGCGGCAGCCAGGAAAGAGGCCCTAAAACTTGGTGAGGGAGCAGTGCGTGAGGGTGCCAGTGAGGCTGCGCGTGAGGCCGAGGTTGACCCGCCATTGTCTTCCTTATCTACCCACGCCACCCAAGTTGCCCCAGGCTCCCGCCATTCTTCCCCACCACCACCAGCACTGCCTAGGGTTGAGGAACCCCCACTTTCGGCCTATTTACCCCCTATTTCCCCCGAGAGGAGACATACTACTAAAGAAAAGGGAAAAGGAGAAAATATGTTAAAAAAGGAGCTACAAGTAGGCGCTCTTTGTTCGAGGCTCCCGGCGGCTTCCACCCCTGCGGCTTCCACCCCTGCCGCTCCCAGCCATACGCCCCCGCAAGTTTCCCCAGGGTCCACCCCACCTCTCCAGCCTACAACAGAGGTTCCTGATGATGTGTTTGACCTCGCATCCATACCTGCACCTACAGACACTGAAACCAGTGCTGTCTACGACTCGTCGTAGGCCAAGGAGCCCCGAACCTCTGCATGAAGATGACAGAGCCTCACCTCCCACTCCTTCCCCACCTCGCCGACCTACACGCCGCCCACGCATCATTCGTTCCCCGCGAGATTATGAGCGGTCTCTGAAGATGAAGGGCACCTCACAGACGACTCTGGCCAGGATTACCTGGGTCCACCGTCAGGGCAAGATGACCGGCTCTGACGACAACGACGATGACGAATTATGGACATCGACGACCCTCAACCCAGACGCTTTGCCCAGGACCGTCGTGCTCCTGGCCGCCCGGGCCGCCTGGCTGGCCGCCGGGCTGGGCCTGGGCGCCGTCGCGCTCCTGGCCGCCCTAGGGTTCGCGCCCCAAAGTTCGTGGGCGTGCTGCCCCCGCTGTAGCTCCTCGTCAGCGTCGCCAGAAGGACGGATTTTATATTTTCAACTGGCAGGATGTGGCTGCTGATGAAGTCATTGACCCTGATGTAACTCCTTTTGATGAGGTACAGGATGCTCCAGGAGTTACCCCAAGTTTTCCTGCAGGCCCCAATGCTCGACCACATGAGCTTTTTGAGGCATTTTTTGACAAGGAGGTTACTGACTTTGTCATAAAAGAGACAAATAAGCACTACCAAGTCCAGGTTAACTTTTTTGGCAAGGTGACCAAGGGCCACATGAAGCGGTGGACCCCAGTGACTCATCCCGAGTTCATGGTGTTCCTGGCAATCACCATGCTAATGCCTCATGTGAAGAAGCACAGGTTGGCTGACTATTGGATCACCAAAGATCTAATATCCACCCCTGCCTTCGGGAAATACATCTCTCGGGACCGGTACCTCGACATCCTCGGAGCGCTCCATCTTGTCACCAACACCGACATGCATCTCCCTGACAAACTGTGGAAGATTAGGACGTTGTACGAGATGATGAGAGAACGTTTCACGTCCTACTTCATGCCCTTCTGCAACGTCTGTATTGACGAGTCTCTTGTGCTATTCGGGGAAAGCTGAGCTTCAGGCAGTACATCCCCTCAAAGAGACATCGCTTTGGTATAAAGTTCTTTGTGCTGTGCGATTGCAAAACTGGCTATGTCCTGGACTTCCTGGTCTACAGCGGGAAGGAAGGGGGACGTGGCAATAGACCCCCTCATTGGCTTTGGCGGAGCAGTGGTTCAAGCCATGATGAACCGGTACTTCCAAAAGAATCACGTCCCTCTACACGGACAACTACTACACGTCCCCCACTCTCTCAAAGTACCCTCCATGAGCGCCAGACGGGGACTGTAGGCACAGTTAGAGCAAAAAGGAAGGGCATGCCAAGTTTCCCTCCTAAAACAAAGAAAGGCGATGTCTTCAAGAAGAAGTCGGGACCCATTCTGGCTATCCACTGGCACGACCAGCGGAAGGTCAACCTCCTGAGCACCGTCCACAAGGGGGAAATGGTTGAGACTGGCAAGGTGGATCGCCGCACCCAAGTCAGGGTGACCAAGCCCGATGCTGTAATTGACTACAACATAAATATGAGGCTGGTGGACAAGTCCGACATGCAGATAGGCTTCATCGACTGTCTGCGTACCTCGTGCAGATGGTACAAAAAGTTCTTTCTGCACATGGTGGACATGTCAATGCTGAATGCCTATAATATCTACAGGCTTCGGAATCCGCGGCACACCCAGGAAGTTCAGTAGCCTGCGGAGGTTCCAAAAACAGGTGTTGGTGGAGCTCCTGGACAGGTATGCTATGCCACAGAGGGCAGTGGCACAACCTGGGCGCCCCGTTCAGGACCGCATGCAGTGTGCACAGTTTGTAAATGTGCACAAGCTCGGTTACCTGCCTCTGGAACGAGATGGAGTCACCATTAGCAGAAGGCAGTGCCATGTCTGCTGGAACAGCCAGGTGAGGCCGAGGAAGCAGAAAAAGACCACCATGCAGTGTGTGGAGTGCCGGCTGTCACTATGTGCTATACCGTGCTTTGCTGAATACCACAGCAAGCAGGAGTACTAACTAATAATCATAGTGAAAGTACCAAAGACTGACAATATGTATGTATATAGGCAACAAGTGGAAATAAAACAATGTACAGGTGTATTGTGATAAAAAAGTCATGTATTATGAAAACATATATAAATAAGTGAAAAAAGACACAATAATTTGTATATAAAACGTTTACAAAGCATATAACTAAGTGAAAGTGACACATGACATAATATTAGATGGCCAAAGTATAATAAACACCTGTGATAACGAATAATCAGTGCCTAATATAACAATAACCTACCTCAATTACTAATAAAATGTACCGTATCAAGTGAAAATGAGCATTATCAGTGAAAGTGACACTCTCTCAAGCATATTTACCAAAGTGAAAGTGACACACGAACTAATATTAGATGGCCAAAGTATAATAAACACCTGTGATAACGAATAATCAGTGCCTAATATAACAATAACCTACCTCAATTACTAATAAAATGTACCGTATCAAGTGAAAATGAGCATTATCAGTGAAAGTGACACTCTCTCAAGCATATTTACCAAAGTGAAAGTGACACACAAACTAATATTAGATGGCCAAAGTATAATAAACACCTGTGATAACAAATAATCAGTGCCTAATATAACAATAACCTACCTCAATTACTCATAAAAACTACGGTATCGAGTGAAAATGGGAAATATTAGTGACAATGATAGCCTAATACACATATTTTATATAATTGGACTCCAAATAACTATAATAACATCACTATCAATACATAAAATCGCCTCCGGGAGGTAAAAAGTTTGGCGCGACGAGCCGGGGCCTGGGCCAAGGCGACGCATCCGAACGCGGGATGATTTTCACGCATAAAAATCACTCCACTTCCCGCGCTCACCATTATGCAATCACTTGGGCTAGAGACCTCTACTCAACGGCATTCTACACATGAAGGTTTGTGCTACATTTTTCTGTTTTTTTTATAACTTTGTGTAATGTATTTCAGGAGTAACATGTGAATCAACTTGGACCAAAATTCCTGAAAACCCCCGGACACAGAGTACAGTTACGATATTCCCTAGCCGGGGTCGGAGGGTTAAAAGTGCCTCCAGCAATTATCAAGCTTCGAACTATCTCACTTTAGCATTTTTACTACCTAAGAGCCCACTTAAGCTGCACAAAATCGTTTAAATGTACTGTGACGCACCCAGTGCGTGGCAACGCAACCTGATTGTACTCCTTGGTACTCCGCTGTACCGCCCGTACCACTGTACCGTGCTGGCTACCGTCAGCAGCTATGTATATTGAGTGTGACAACTTATAACTATGTTTTTTGTTTCTCTGCAAAGGTCTCGTCATGTGCTAACCAGTGGTGGGTTTTGTTTTAAGCCATGTCGAGACCTTCCATTTAATATGTAGTATCAATAGAGAAGTTGATAGATAAGACAATGGGAGTTCAGAGAGAGAGAGTGAGTTAGGCTTCAGAGCGAGAGGGTAGCAACGCGCCACGCTGCCGGGGGGGTGGTTGCCAGACGTATGGACTGGTTGGCAGCCTTGCGCTCATAGCTGGGCGCGACAGGGTTGGTAGTCCATTGCCGCCTGCCTATGCTGCCTGGGCTGCCCATGTTGTCGTACAGCACATTGTCTGGAGGCTCGCTGTGTGTTCCATGATCAGGTTGCCTAGAACCTTTGAGATTCTAACATCCCTTGCCCTCTCTCCCAATTTCTCACGGTTGCACTCTTTCTCTCTGACGACATTACTCTCATTTCATTCTTCTCTCTATTTAAATGCATAACCTTCCCTTGAGGTCCTAAAGGAGTTTCAGCACTCACCTCTCGTATTACTCTTAGGACAAGCAAATATTTACATGTATTAGATTTAAGGGGTTAATGTGAACAGCGATCTTCTTGATGAGGATAGTTGGTGAACGTTCTACATGTTCACGAGTTATATGCCCCGCTCATCATCCAATTTGTGACTAGACTGGTGCCATGTGTAAGAGCCCGACCATGCCCAGGAGTTGTCTGTAGAGGGGCGAGGACTTAGCCTTGATTTGCATACCGAGCCAGGAGCGAGTGTAGTACCAGAGACTACAGCTCGCTCGTAGTGCCGGTATAGTAGAGTAACGTAATTTATCTGTCCTTGTGTTCTCTACAGTCTTTTCCTGGGTTCTCGCTTTCGGTGCTGGGACTCGTTGTTCCTGTGACTTGGCCTGCTAGCTAGAACACATGGGGATGATGAGTGGGATATATCTTTATTTTACTATGCATTGCAGCTCTCTTTAAGTATATGTATGTAACACTTTACAATACACATTACTCACACACAAGACAACACTATTAATACTTTCATGTATCAATTAACTGCACTGTCGTTTTGCTGCTGTGTCCGGAGTTCTATTGCGTAGGGCGCATACGGACTCAGAGGGGAGACAGAGTGAGAGAAGCGAAGTAGCCTATGCGGTAGTAGGCTACCGGCGCAGTACTGTTGCCTGCAACCTTTTAGTTATTCCAAGTATAGATTCATTATTATAATAAGTGACTACTATTTATGTTCCTTCCATGTGTATTATTAGGTATCTACTGGATCATGAACATCTTGTATGCTACATGCTAGTGCATGTTAGTAGGGGACAGTTATTCTAGTGCATGCGCTTTCAAGTAGGCGTGTACATTTGTCATTTAGCATTTCACTGTCATACCTTTAGCCTGCTTCTATTCTACATTATTAGAGGCTTAATATTAACGTAGTTTCTTGAGTATTGCATTTCTTTAGTAATAACGTAACCTATAAATGTCTGAGGGAGTTTAGCCTCATAGCCTACCCCTGTTGTACACTTTCGCCGAGTTAAGGTACCTCGTTACCATAGACGATAACTCTGTAGGGCGTTGGTGCTTTTGTTGTCTGGAGCATATAGTATTTGGGACTGGAATCGAGCGTGTCGTTGTCACATAAGCCATTTCTGTCCTACGATCAAGAATCCCGAATATGTATTGCCGATCCAGCCGTAACAAAATGGCGACCTTGCACAAGATTCAGTAGTATCCTATCACATGTTTTTTGGAGAACTATTCTATGCTACCTAGTAGAGCTGGCTAGAATTTTCTTGCATATTGGAGGAATTTTTATTGTGTCATTATTGTATTGGTGGACTTGCAGATTGTTTCGTTAGGGGTGTCTAGAGTAGAGTCATTCAAGCATCTTTAACATTTTGTGAGTCGAGACTGCAATTAGTAATAAGCACTTCTTTTTTTTTATGAACAGCAATTGTATAACCAGCACTATGTCTAATGACTCATCATTTACGGGGGAGGATAACACGGTACAGCCTAGTGACCAGCAAGTACAACAGATATTTAGGGAGGGGAGTGTTATAAGTGGAGAGAGGGATGCCCGGTCATTTTTGCAGACACCTTTGACCGAACAGCGCCTGCAGGCTATTGATTGTTACGGTCTTCGCTGTTTAGCCACGGTTTTGGGGCGGGACTGTCCTGACAGTTGGCCCAAGAAGAATTTGGTGGCATGTTTGTTGGGTGATGGCGATGGGGCGGTGGGTGGAGTGGGGTCTTGGGGGGTTCCCTCCAAGCCTCCATTCCACTCTACCCCTGAGCTGGGCCCTCAGCCAGCGATTCTTAGCACGATGCAGCAGGAGGGTTCTCAATGGCAAGCTGGCTTACCCGTAAACACGTCTCGGTGTGGATCCCCCATTTTGTGCTCTCCCCCCCCAGGCCTGTCTCCTGAGATGTTATTTCAGCTAGAACTAGCTAAGCTTAAGTTGCAAGAGAGTCAACAGGCTAGTATAGAACGGATTAAGCTGCAGGAGACTCAGATACAACAGGCTAGTATAGAACGGATTAAGCTGCAGGAGACTCAGATACAACAGGCTAGTATAGAACGCATAGAGGTTGCTAGAATCCAAGCCAATCAGGATGCAACCAGGTACCAGGCTGAAATGGATGTCGAGAAGTCTAGAGTAGAGACCACGGGGCGTCATCTCGGTGGTGGGCACCGGGTTACAGACTCACTTTCGCATTTAATTAAGTTAGTACCCGCATTTGATGAGACAGCAGTGACTGAGTTTTTTGCTCGTTTCGAAAAGAAGTGTCGTGAGTATGACTGGCCGGAGGTTAAATGGGCAGCATTAGTTTCATCACGTCTAGTGGGTAAGGGGTTGAAAGCCTACGATGCACTGTCACTGGACGAGAGTATCGTGTATGGACTGGTGAAGGAGGCTGTGCTCCGGGCCTACGAACTGCAACCCGAAACTTATAGATTGAAGTTCCGTGGCGTGAATAAGAAGAGCGACGTCAGTTTTATGGAGCACGCACGGGA
Source organism: Lithodes maja (assembly GCA_037953745.1). Taxonomy (NCBI): domain Eukaryota; kingdom Metazoa; phylum Arthropoda; class Malacostraca; order Decapoda; family Lithodidae; genus Lithodes; species Lithodes maja. The sequence goes on along the minus strand of JBAKBP010004929.1, from coordinate 110,171 downwards.
CTTAACAGATGCATGTAATAACTGGTTTCGGTCCGAGCACGCAGAGTCGGCTGAGGAAATTAAGCAACTTTTCTATCTGGAACAGTTTTACAAATGTACTGGAACCGATCTAACGCTGAACATTAAGGAAAAATGTCCCAAGACAGTAGAGGAGGCTGCCAAGATGGCAGACTTCAGATTATCATTGATTCGTGGTTGCGGTGCCGCTCAGAGGGCTGAGTCAGGGCAGAAGGGGCGCTATACCCCACCCACCAGAGTTTTCGATAATAACAAATCCTATGACACACATAACCACACTAAAAGCATTGCACCTAATAACACCTACAAACACAAGCCTCTCCCGTTTACTAAAGTTCAGGCCCCTTCTTCGCCCGCACAAGGGAAGAAGCCCATTGGGGATGTGAAATGTTACAAATGTCAGAAGCTAGGCCATTATTCACGTGAGTGCCCTAGTAACACTCCCGCTAAGCCGGTGTCATTGGTTCACAGTATCGGTGTGTCTCTGAAGGCTGCAGCAACTGCCCGGGGTAGGTTGTCAGCAGCTGAGGCACACGCGGTAAAGAAGCGTACGGAAGGCTCGACACCTGTCCGGGACACTTTCTGTAGCCATCGGGGACACGGGTTTGTGAGCTGGGGGAGTGAACTACGGAGGGTTGACTTGCTGAGGGATACGGGGGCTTCGCAAACTTTGTTGAGGAACTTCACAGGGAAACCGATAAATGCGGCCAGAGTTGTTGTGGTGCAGGGTATAAATGCTACGAGGTCATACCCACTTGTGAGGTTGGAGTTGAGAGTGGGAGAGGTGTGCAGGGAGCTGGATGTATTTACCTATTTGTATTTACCTATTTGTAGTTTACAGGAATTGAGCAGCGCTCGTGTTGTCCTGTCTTAGTTACTTTATAATCAATCCATTTTACTTAGACAAGTATCGTAATGGATATTCCCAGTTCCCAGTATTTTGGACTAACATATCATAACTTATGTTGCCCTATTTCCATATTTACTTTTATCCAACCTAGATTTGAACATGTTAATGTTCCTCGCTCTCACCACCTCCTCCTCCAAGTTGTTCCAAGTCTCTATACTCCTATATGGGAAGCTGAATTTCTTTGTGTCCTTACGACATCTGCCCTTCCTCAGCTTAAACTCGTGCCCTCTTGTCCTTCCATTATCCCTCACGAATAGATCTTCCCTATCTACTCGTTCCAAACTTTTTACTCCCTTGAACATCGTTATTAAGTCGCCTCGTTCCCTTCTCTCTTTCAAGGTAGGCAGTTGTAGTGTCTTAAGTCTTTCCTCATATGTCAACTCCTTCAATCTTGGGATCATCTTCGTTGCTATCCTTTGGACTTTCTCTAATTTGTTTATATGTTTTTTCAAATGTGGTGACCATATCACTGCTGCATATTCTAATCTTGGTCTTATCATAGTCATTATCAATTTTCTTAACATTTCTTCATCCAAATAGTTAAATGCCACTCTCATATTGGTTATTATTCCATATGCTCCTCCAATGATCATGTTAATATGCTTCTCCGGGGATAGATCATCTTGTATTATCACTCCAAGGTCCTTCTCATGCCGTGTTTTGCCGATTATTTCAGTTCCTAATTTGTACACCCAGCTTGGCCTTATCTCACTTGTTCCCACTTCCAAAACATGACACTTTTCTGCATTGAAACTCATTTTCCAGGTTTGGCTCCATCTGTGCAACTCATCTAGGTCCTTTTGAAGATCCTGACAACTTTCTATACAGGTGACATTCTTCATGATCTTAGCGTCATCCGCAAACATATTCATATGACTATTCAAGTTTTCTGGCATGTCGTTTACATAAAGTAGGAACATTATCGGACCCAACACTGATCCCTGTGGTACTCCGCTCGTCACACTCCTCCACTGTGAATATTCGTCTCGTATCGTGGTCCTCATTTCTCTTCCTATTAAAAAGTTTTCCATCCATTTTAACATCCTACCATGTACACCTCCAACAACCTGCAATTTCCACAATAACCTTTTGTGAGGCACCCTGTCAAAGGCCTTTTTCAGGTCCAGGTAAACACAGTCAACCCATCCCTCTCTCTCCTGTGTAACATCTACAACTCTGCTATAAAAGCTTAATAAATTAGATACACAAGATCTCCCTTCCCTGAATCCAAATTGTTTCTCGCTAAGCACCCCCTGTCCCTCAATGAAGTGTGTCCACTTTTTCCTAATAATTTTCTCACAAATTTTACAAACAATGCTGGTGAGGGACACCGGTCTGTAGTTAAGCGGATTTTCTCTGTCTCCTCCTTTGTAAATTGGTACTATGTTAGCTCTCTTCCATTCCACTGGCAGGTCTCCCTCATTCAGTGAAGATTTGATGATTTCATAGATTGGTTCCACTAACTCTTCCGCACATTCTTTGAGGATCCATCCAGCCACTCCATCTGGTCCCATTGATTTCCTCACGTCCAAATCCTGCATCAATTTCAGCACTTCACTTTTTGTCACTTTCATTTCAGGCATCTGTGGTGTTCTCATTTCTCTATTAGGTTCTATAAACTCCTCCTCTTTTACAAACACTGACTGAAGCTTTTCATTCATAACTTCACACAATTCTTTATCTTTCTCATAGCTGTTTGTTCCAACTCTTAGTCTGACAATACCTTCTTTTGTTTTTATTTTTCCATTTACAAATCTATAAATCTATGTAGGGATCGTTGAGTGTTTGCCAGTTGAGGGCGTCGACCTTCTTCTCGGCAACGACTTTGCGGTGCCCACTTCCGGGACTCCACCCTTAGTCGTTGCCGAGAGGGCGGCCGACGTGGATGGTGAGAATCGGGAATGGGTTGGGAGGTGCCAACAGGATGAGATGGCCTGTGTGGTAACCCGATCTCGCTCTGCGGCTCCTGCACAGCCTAGCACTCAACCTCGGGGACAATAATAATAATAATAATAATAATAGTTCTTAAAGCTAGCGCATGCTAAGCTAGCTAAGGATAGCTCAATAAGGCCGATTAGGCGTATTTCCATTGGGGTCCTGTACTACTATCCCATCCCTTTGCTCATGAGGGATGGTAACGACTCGGTGCTTGTGAAAAATCTTTAATGCGCCGAGCGTGGGCGCGAACCCGGGCCTTCTGGGTGGAAGTCCGAGACGCTAGTCACTACACCAAGCGAGCCGGTGTAGGAAGGATCAGGAGAAGGTTGCTAAGGGCAGGAAAAGGGACATTGATTCTGCTGCACTTCTCGGTGATTCGGTACTTGGACCTATAATAAACACGGGAGTTGACTCTGGCCCAGATATGGTGTGTAACAAGGCAGAGTTGGGTAAGACTTCGCGTGAGGCAAGAGCTGTAGCGAGAGCCACTAAGGCAGTAGAGCCTACTAGCCGGGGTAATGTCTTATTACAAAACCATCTTGATGCATTGACGCCCAGGGACATTAGTGAGCAGCAGCTGCAAGACGCTAGCCTAGCTCGTTATAGCAATGGTGCCATAGAGTTGGAGGAAGATGGGGATGCGAAGCCGGGAGATTTCTTTAGGCTCAACAGGATATTGTACCGCAGATTTCTAGACCCCAAATCGAAGTGGGAGGGCGGTGCGAGGGTAGTAGACCAGGTGGTTGTTCCAAATAAGTATAGAGAGTCCTTATTGTGTCTGGCGCATGATGTGCCGGTGGCGGGTCATTTGGGGGTAACAAAAACATTGGCGGCATTGGGCAGGTTTTTCTGGTGGCCTGGGGTCAAGGCTGATGTCTGTGCATGGGTGGCTGGGTGTGCGACCTGCCAGACAACGGGGAAGCCTAACCAGACCATCCCGAAGGCACCTTTGTTTCCCATACCTGTCACCGGGCCTCCGTTCAGCAAAGTTGTAGTAGATTTGGTTGGCCCTTTCCCGCCTACTAGTAGTGGCAATAAATTCCTGTTGACAATCATGGATGTGGCTACGAGATACCGGGACGCATACCCCATGAGAAACGGCTCGGCAAAGGCAGTTGTTAAAAACTTATTATTGTTCTGTTCCCGTTATGGATTTCCACGTGAGGTGCAGTCAGACCAGGGGAGCAATTTTACATCCAAATTGTTCAAGCAAACCCTTCAGTTGCACGGTATATGTTCTGTAGTGTCGTCAGCCTACCATCCCGAGAGTCAGGGAGTCTTGGAGCGGTGGCACTCGACCCTGAAGAGTATGCTACGCTGTTACTGTGCAGAACATGACACTGATTGGGATTTGGGTCTGCCGTATGTTCTGTTCGCTGCACGTGAAGTCCCAGGAGAGAGCCTGGGGTTCAGTCCAAATCAACTAGTCTTTGGCCATAATGTGAGAGGACCTTTAAGTATGGTGAAAGAGATCTGGGAGGGCGAAGAGAAGCCGGGGTCTGTACTTAAATATATCCTTGAGAGCCGGGAGAGACTTATAGGTTGCATGGCAGCGGCAGGTAATAACTTGGTTAATGCACAGGCGGTCATGAAGCACCAGTATGACGCCAAGGTGAAGCTTCGGGAGTTTTCGGTGGGTCAGGAGGTAATGTTGCTTTTACCTTTGCCTGGACACCCCCTTTCTGCCAAGTTTATTGGGCCGTATGTGGTGGCTAAGAAACTGTCCGACCTTGATTATCTCGTTGCAACACCTGACCGTAGAAAAAAACATCAGTTATGTCATGTTAACCTCATGAAAGAGTATGTGAGACGCCCCTCAGAGCCTCTCACTGTCCCTGTGCTGGCCTGCAGCGGCCAGGGTGGAGAAGGAGGTGGGGACAGTCATGCTGCTGAGGAGGATAGCTGGGACTGTGTCATTTCCGCGGAACAGTAGGCGGGGAATACTGAACAAGAGGCTAGGCAAGCTGTAAGTCACCTGCCTGAGCACCAGGGTGCTGCTGTCCTAGGCCTGTTCAGGTCATACCCCTCTGTTTTCGCCGAACACCCAGGTCTCACTACTCAGGTAACGCACGACGTGGACGTCGGTGATAATGTGCCCTTCAAGTCAGTGCCCTACCGTGTGCCCCCGGTAAAGTTGCCAGCTTTACGGGAGGAGTTAAAGTACATGGTTGAGAGAGGGATGATCACTGAAGGTTATGTGAAGTGGACATCACCCGTCACGTTGCAGCCAAAACCTGACGGCAAGGTGCGGTTCTGCATAGATTTTCGTAGGCTAAATGGCTTGACCACTACCAACCCTTACCCTTTGCCTCGAGTTGACGACAGCGTGGACAAGATAGGGAATGCAAAGTACCTTACTAAAATTGATCTTGTAAAAGGCTACTGGCAAGTACCCCTGTCGGACCGAGCTAAGCAAGTTTGTGGTTTTGTGGTAGATGGCAAGACCTACCAATGTAACGTAATGCCTTATGGGCTTAAGAACGCACCTGCCACGTTTCAGAACCTGATGAACGATATTTGTGACGAAATCCCTAACTGCACGGTCTACCTTGATGACGTGATAGTGTATGATGACGATTTTGAAAATCACCTAAGGCACTTAGAGACCCTGTTTGGGAAGTTGCACGATGCTGGGCTGGTGGTGAACCTGAGGAAGTGCGAGTTTGTAAAGGCTACTGTGCAGTATCTTGGCTTCGTGGTCGGGTTAGGCCGGGTGTGCCCCCCCCCTGAGCAAGATACAGGCTATCAATATGTTTCCCAGGCCCACCACTAAGCGCCAGGTCATGCGGTTCCTAGGTATGATAGGCTATTATAGGCGCTTCATCCGGGGATACTCTACTGTCTTAGCACCGTTAACTGATCTACTGTCGAAGTCAGTGAAGTTCTGTTGGGCTGCGGAGTGTCAGAGGGCTTTCGACCTAGTCAAGCACCTGCTGTGTACACATCCGATTTTGAGAGCCCCAGACTTCTCCAGGAGTTTTCAGCTGGCGACTGATGCCAGCGGTGTGGGTGCCGGGGCAGTGTTACTGCAGACTGATTCCGAGGGCTTGGAACACCCAGTGAGCTTCTTTTCTCGCAAGTTTAATTCGGCACAAAGGAATTACTCGACTATAGAGAAGGAGCTTCTTGCTATCGTTTTGTCGCTCAAACATTTCGAAGTTTATGTTCCAGCCTACGGCCCGGTAGTGACGATTTATACGGACCATCATCCCTTGAAATTCCTAAATCAGTTTCACCATCGGAATATGCGGTTGACCAGGTGGTCCCTAATGCTCCAAAAGTATAATCTCAACATTCAGCATATTGCCGGGAGTGAGAACGTGATAGCAGATTGTCTATCAAGGGTTGATGATCCAGGATAGTCGTGCACGGTGTGTGGGTTGAGCAGGAGTAAAATTAGGCTATCATAACGCCGTCCAAAAAGATTATAAAACAATAAAATAAACGAGAATTTTTTTTTTTAGTTTTGTAAGTCTTTATTGTTGTAGCATGATGCATGCGATATTGTGTTTTATGTATAATTCACAATTCAGTTGTTGTGCACCTTTTGCAATTAGTGGCAGCTAAGGGTAGCAGGTCGGTTGGTTGCCTGTCAGATTTTGATAATGCTTCTAAGGTCGATTATCTAAAATCTTGGGGGGGGCTGTGACGCACCCAGTGCGTGGCAACGCAACCTGATTGTACTCCTTGGTACTCCGCTGTACCGCCCGTACCACTGTACCGTGCTGGCTACCGTCAGCAGCTATGTATATTGAGTGTGACAACTTATAACTATGTTCTTTGTATCTCTGCAAAGGTCTCGTCATGTGCTAACCAGTGGTGGGTTTTGTTTTAAGCCATGTCGAGACCTTCCATTTAATATGTAGTATCAATAGAGAAGTTGATAGATAAGACAATGGGAGATCAGAGAGAGAGAGTGCGTTAGGCTTCAGAGCGAGAGGGTAGCAACGCGCCACGCTGCCGGGGGGGGTGGTTGCCAGACGTATGGACTGGTTGGCAGCCTTGCGCTTATAGCTGGGCGCGACAGGGTTGGTAGTCCATTGCCGCCTGCCTATGCTGCCTGGGCTGCCCATGTTGTCGTACAGCACATTGTCTGGAGGCTCGCTGTGTGTTCCATGATCAGGTTGCCTAGAACCTTTGAGATTCTAACATCCCTTGCCCTCTCTCCCAATTTCTCACGGTTGCACTCTTTCTCTCTGACGACATTACTCTCATTTCATTCTTCTCTCTATTTAAATGCATAACCTTCCCTTGAGGTCCTAAAGGAGTTTCAGCACTCACCTCTCGTATTACTCTTAGGACAAGCATATATTTACATGTATTAGATTTAAGGGGTTAATGTGAACAGCGATCTTCTTGATGAGGATAGTTGGTGAACGTTCTACATGTTCACGAGTTATATGCCCCGCTCATCATCCAATTTGTGACTAGACTGGTGCCATGTGTAAGAGCCCGACCATGCCCAGGAGTTGTCTGTAGAGGGGCGAGGACTTAGCCTTGATTTGCATACCGAGCCAGGAGCGAGTGTAGTACCAGAGACTACAGCTCGCTCGTAGTGCCGGTATAGTAGAGTAACGTAATTTATCTGTCCTTGTGTTCTCTACAGTCTTTTCCTGGGTTCTCGCTTTCGGTGCTGGGACTCGTTGTTCCTGTGACTTGGCCTGCTAGCTAGAACACATGGGGATGATGAGTGGGATATATCTTTATTTTACTATGCATTGCAGCTCTCTTTAAGTATATGTATGTAACACTTTACAATACACATTACTCACACACAAGACAACACTATTAATACTTTCATGTATCAATTAACTGCACTGTCGTTTTGCTGCTGTGTCCGGAGTTCTATTGCGTAGGGCGCATACGGACTCAGAGGGGAGACAGAGTGAGAGAAGCGAAGTAGCCTATGCGGTAGTAGGCTACCGGCGCAGTACTGTTGCCTGCAACCTTTTAGTTATTCCAAGTATAGATTCATTATTATAATAAGTGACTACTATTTATGTTCCTTCCATGTGTATTATTAGGTATCTACTGGATCATGAACATCTTGTATGCTACATGCTAGTGCATGTTAGTAGGGGACAGTTATTCTAGTGCACGCGCTTTCAAGTAGGCGTGTACATTTGTCATTTAGCATTTCACTGTCATACCTTTAGCCTGCTTCTATTCTACATTATTAGAGGCTTAATATTAACGTAGTTTCTTGAGTATTGCATTTCTTTAGTAATAACGTAACCTATAAATGTCTGAGGGAGTTTAGCCTCATAGCCTACCCCTGTTGTACACTTTCGCCGAGCTAAGGTACCTCGTTACCATGAGACGATAACTCTGTAGGGCGTTGGTGCTTTTGTTGTCTGGAGCATATAGTATTTGGGACTGGAATCGAGCGTGTCGTTGTCACATAAGCCATTTCTGTCCTACGATCAAGAATCCCGAATATGTATTGCCGATCCAGCCGTAACAGTACCCACAATACACTTTGAAAAACGTCGCCGGTACAGAAGGGGTTGTGTGGCTACATTTTAAACTAAACTACTACGTTATACGAAGACAGAAAAATAATATTAATATCACGAGTAAAAGTGCGATCAACACATCCAACAATAGCAAGTAATTCCCTGCGAAAAACAAGTTTATGCACATGAATCTTCGAGTATGAGTCGAATTCCTCCCCCCGCCCCCCCTTTAGTTTTTTAAGGGGGAGGGGGTGGAGGGTAAGGAAAGAGCCTGAAGCAATGCCTGGAGGGAGGTAGGAAGGGGGAGGAGGAAGAGCTGGCGGGGTGGAGGGACAGGGGAGGAGTAAAGGTGGAAGGAGAAGGGGTGGAGAGGGAGGGCGGGTGAAGGAAGAGTGAGAGAGGGCAGAACGAGAGGTGGGAGGAGGGAGTGAAAACAGGGATGGTGGGAGGGGAGGGAGACGAGAGGGGGGAGTGGAGGGAGGGAGAGTGAAGAGGGATGGAGGGAAAAGAGGGGCGGGATGGTGGGAGAGGGAGGGGAGATGGAGGGAGACAAGAGGGAGGAGTGGAGGGAGGGAGAGTGAACAGGAATGGAGGGAGGAGAGTTGAGGTGAAGGGAGAGGAGAGGGGGTAGAAGTAGGGGACAATGTTGGTGGGTGGGAAGAGGGATGGTATGGGGGGGATATGATCATTTAAGGGGAGATGGGGTCGGTTTTTCTGGTCCCCCTTCTTCCTCATGTTTAGCCACATTAGTTTTCAGATTTTAAGACGATCGGCCAATTAGTTTTCGGCTATTTTAATACCTTTCGCCCCATTTACTTGTCAATATTAGGACTGTTCGTGTCAATTAGGTGTCGCTTTTTTTTTCCTAGCGAGCGAAAGCGAGCCCGTAATTTAAGAGGAACCTGCCTTCGGCCGGGAAATGTTTCTACCAAAAAATGTACAAATATATCTTGAATAGGGATCCTGGGGTTGTTGTTTTATGAAGCTTGATGGAGGTCTAGAGAGGAAACTAGAAATATAATTAATAAATGAAAAACATTGACCAAAAAGGGAGGTGGGAGGACAGTACAATCGCGGACACTAAATTTGATTCATTATGAGCTCTGGAATTGATTAACCCCTTCTGTACCGTCGACGTCTATTTAATTATATTCTAGCTATATTTAGACGATATATGAAACTTAGGAGGGATCTGTGGTAGTTAATTAAAAGGCTTAATTGAGACAGTCTGTATTGCCTCTTAATTTGCTAGACATCCTTTCTAAGCTGAATATAGTTGTCAGAGTATAATGAAGCTGGAGTCGCCGGTACTGAAGGGGTTAAACGCAAATATCAGGTAAAAAAATTAAGGGGGGATGGTTCATTTTTTGGTAGAATTGTTCATGTATTTATTATTTGTTATAGTTTCCTCCCTAGACCTCCATCAAACTTAAAAACAAACGCCCCCCTAGACCCCTTTCAAGATAAATTTGTACATTGTTTTGGTTTCTCCTAAAACTATAGGCTCGCTATCTCTCGCCAGGAAAAAAAATCGACACCTAAATGGCACGAAATGTCTCAATATTGACAAAAAAAATGGGGGTGAAGGGTATGAAAATCGCCAAACTAATGGAACAAACGTCTTAAGATCTCAAAACTAATGGGGCTAAACATGAGAAAGAAAGGGGACCAGAAAATCGAACTATCTCCCCTTAACCCCTTCTGTACCAGTGACATCCTTTTCATTATATTCTGGCAATTAGTATGCGATTTTCTTCAGCTTAGGAAGGACGTCTATCAATTACATGGCTACAGACTATTTCAATTAATTCTTTTAGCTGCCATATATCCTTCCCAAGCTTCACAAAATCGTCATAATGTAGGTGAAATCAAATCAGAAATACGTCGCCGGTACAGAAGGGATTAAGGGGAAATGGTTAATTTTGTGGGCGATTTTTGCATGTACTGTATTCCTTATTTTTCTAGTTTTCTCCCTAGACCTCCATCAAATTAAAAAAACATCCATTACATCCCCCTTCTAGATTAATTTGTAATTTTTTCGGTAGAAAAATTTCCCGGCCAAAGGCCGGTTCTTCCAACATTACAGGCTCACTATCGTTCGCCAGGGAAAAAGTCGACACCTAAATACCACGAAAGGTCTAAGTATTGACGAAGAAATGGGGCGAAAGGTCTTAAAATCGACTAACTCATGGGGCAAACATCTTAACATCTGAAAACTAATGGGGCTAAACATGAGGGAGAAAGTGGTCCAGAAAACCGGCCCATCTCCCCTTAATTGCGATATTCAGTTCATCCAAAGTTAGCATCATAAATAATATACACCCTTCAGAGCAGGGTTACCAAATCAAGTCCGCTAGACAGTAAACAAATGCAGATAATAGCTAGAATAAGGGCACAATATTTATAATTTTTCTCTAAAATGGCTCAAAGTACAGACTATCGCTAACATTCATGTCGCTAGATGTAAAAATGTGTCTCTAGATTGAAAAAATACCTCTAGATCTAGCGGAAAAGTAGGTAAATTGGCAACTCTGCAAAAGTGTTATACCAGGATGTTTACTGGGTTTGAATGACGCTGTAAGTGGGCTCTTCTTAATGAAGGGGGACGTTATTATATTTGTTTATTTATTTTATATCCTTACCGGTATTCATATTTGTTTTAGTTTGCTCCCTAGACCTCTATCAAGCTTCAAGAAACACCATCCTGATATACCAGGCTTTTACTGGGATCGTATTGACTCTTTAGGTAGGTTCTTACTCGACTGGAGAAGATGAGAACGCACAAGAACACAAGCACGAAGGCAATAGAGGATAATATAACACTTGTAACGCAGAGTACAAACAGATTATTCTTATTCACACAAATCATATAGGTAGAGGTGCAATGTTACATAAGACATGGATAAGCTATAATATATAACAGCACAATCGAGGACCGTCTAGGTGTCTCAAGGGAAGATATAGGCAGGTTCCGACAATCTCTGAAGACGTTGCTGCCTGGCATTCCCTACGATCCTGGTCCGTGGTCATGGTCCAGTCGTGTGACGGTGACAGAAGGTAGGGGAAGACTTCCTTGTAGATGTTCTGAAGACTAGATGTTTGGATCTTACATGAAAACGAGCCGTTTCACCAGTGTCTTACGCTCTCGTATCATGGGATTAAAGTAAGGAGCCATTTCACGGTTACTTTCACCAGTGTCTTACGCTCTCTCTTACAATCCAGACCTAAACTTCTATGGGAGTCTCTGGAGGAGCTTATATGTTGGGATTTTGGGATTTTACGAGTACGAGCCGTTACACCAGTGTCTTACGCTCTTGTATCGCAAGGACTAAGTAGGGAGTTGTTTCACCAGTGTCTTACACTCTTCCAACCTAGTCTTACTGAGGGGGTAGGTTTACTACCCCCTAAAGTATGTGGCCAGTACTGCATACTCAAGTTATAGTAATTCCTATATCAAGTCAAAGTGCTCGATGTTGGGTTGCACCAATGTGGCCCAACAAGGATACCTGTAAATTCTTGATATCTTCGAGAAAAGGCGTCAAGTAGTTTCACCAGTGTCCTACTCCCTCAAGGCACTTTTCTCAGATATAATCCGAAGTCTTCCAGATATCTAGCCTGTCAGTATAGTCTAGAGTATCGTTCCAACTGTACTGATGATGGTTTTTGGCAGGAAAGGTCTTACCAGTTTCGTCATTCCTTCCGGTTGAGCATCTCAGTGTTAGAAGGGCTAAATTCGCTCAACTAGAGCCAGTGCAAAATGTATACCCACTCGGATCCATGGCTCCCTCCCGCCAGGGAGATGCTAAACCTCCTAGGCGTCCAGGGTGCAGACCTGAGGGAGAAATATTTCAAGAATCAATGCTCATAGGGACATGCTAGGCTGAAAAAGCTAAAATAAATTTTGAACAATAGAGAAAAAAACAAAAAGTTGAATAACACTATTCAATCTTGGTTCCCCTTATGTTAAGTATCATACCAAATGCTACTTCTGAGTATTGTGTAGCATACAAGATGTTACGTGAGTATTAACTTAATCTTACCTAAGTGACCAACACTGACCTAATCCCACCAAGATAAGAACCTGATTCCGGCGACCAACGCTAAATGAATCCATCGTCCTCTCAATCCCGGCGGACAGCGCCAGGATATAAAGCTACAGAGTTGTTGTTGTTGTTGTTGTTGTTACCTAAGCTGCCTGGCCGAACAGCCCCGAGTCCCTGAGGAAGGCCATGGCCACGATCGGGCTTTCCCACAGAGCTCTCATTGAGTGTAGGTTGTGTTGTTGGCGTAAGTGGTTGTGTGAAATGCAGTCTTCTATGATGTGTTTAATGGTATGGGGTGCTGTGTTACATCCCGGGCAGGCGTCGACAACGGAGTCATCCAGTCTCTTCTGATAGCTCAGGAGAGCTGGATGGTGTCCGCATCTCAGCCTGGCAAGGTGGACTCTGTCCTCGCGAGGGAGGGAGGATTCGGAAGGATGGATTTCGGGAGGTCGTGCATGCAGCTGCGTGTTGTCTGTGAGTGAGTGGATGGATTGGCGAGAGATATGAGTATGGATGTGCTTCTGGAAGTTGGTTCGGGGTGGGCAGGGAGGAAGAGAGGACAATAATTGTGTGTGATACCGTGTGCTGGGTGTTGTTTTGATATTTCTTGGTGTCTGTGGGTGTGTTGCCATGTAGTTTAGTGGGTGGTCTTGGTTCGTGGAGGCTGCTGCCAGGAATTGAGTGCCTCTCATGTCCAGATGGTCTTTGACTTTGAGGATTTTTGTTTCTTGATGTAGATGATCTGTGGGTGTAGTAGCTGTGCAGCCTGTAATGATCTTCAGGGCTTTGTTTTGAATAGTCTGTAAGGTCTTATGATGTGTTTCAGCTAGGTTAGAAGCCCAGGCTGGGCTTGCGTATTCCATTACTGATCTTATGTATTGTTTATATACTGTGGTGGTAGTTTCTTTGTTGTGTCCAAATTTTGTGTGAGCAAGTGACCTGAGGGCGTTAAGTCTGGGTGTCAGTTTCTTTTTAATGCTTGTGGTGTGCTGTTTGAATGTCATATGAGTATCATATGTTACTCCTAGGATTTTGGGTGTGTGTGTATGTGTTAGGGGTGTGTTGTTTATGGTGAGTTGAGGGATGTATTCGTGTTCACCTGTCCAGCTTGTGAGCAGGGTTGCGGTGGATTTGGCTGGGGCTAGATTAAGTCTGTTTGCAGTGCACCAGCCATGTAGTGTGTTGAGATAGGGTTGAAGGAGATCTGTTGCTCTTCTTGGGTCATGGTGTGTGCATGTGAGTGTTATGTCATCTGCATAGGAGGCTAAGTTTATTTGGAGAGTATTGGGTGTAGTTATATCGTGCATGTTTTTTTTTTTTTTTTTTTTCTATGTGATTGAGGGAGGCAAAAGGCATAACTGCCTATAGCGAGTGCCTCCCCCATAGTTGAAAGAGTGACAGGGCCAAAATCAAGGGACGTTCGAGCCAAAATGCCTGGACACACGGAGTTTGAAGCAATTTAAGTCATAGGAAGAGGGAAAGACTGATTCTGGGAGAGAGTTCCAGAGCTCAGATGTTGAGTAGAAGAAAGTTTGAGAGTAACGTTTCACTCTTGGGTTGGAGAGTTGCACAGAGTAGGGGTGGGATTGAGTTGCAAGACGGGTACCACGTGCCCTACGTAAAGGAGGTGGTATGCACTGGGATAGCTCTGAGGAACACTGATTATTATAGTAGCGATAGAATAGCGAGAGAGATGCAACATTGCGGCGGAGACAGAGAGATTGCAGAGAGTTGGTGAGTGGACGGGAGTTAATGATACGAAAGGCCTTCCTTTCAACTTTGTCTAGGAGAGCGGTGTGAGAGGAACCTCCCCACACATGTGAACAATACTCAATACAAGGGCGCACTATGCCCCTGTACAGAGCAAGAAGCTGTGCAGGGGAAAAGAACCCCCTAAGGCGGTTGAGCACACCCAGCTTCTGGGAGGCTGCCTTAGCAAGACTGGTAATATGGTCCTTCCAAATGAGAGCAGAAGAAAAAGAGACACCAAGAATATTGAGAGAAGATGAAGGGTTGATTTTTGTATTGTTGAAGAATAAGGGATAGTCCGCTGGGAGATCCTGACGGGTAGATAGATGGAGAAATTGGGTTTTGGAAGCATTAAAGTTAACAAGGTTTTCTCTGCCCCAATTGGAAATAGTATTTAGATCAGAATTTAAGAGTTCTATGGCTTCATTACGTTTGTCGTTGAGGGATTGCTGGCTGGGGCGTTCTGAAAAACTAATGGAGTAGTGTAAGGTTGAGTCGTCTGCGTATGAATGGATGGGAATTAAGGTACAGTTAAGGAGATCATTTATAAAAATTAGAAAGAGAATAGGAGATAGGACAGAGCCCTGAGGAACACCGGAGTTTATAGGGTAAGGAAGTGAACAATGGCCGTCCACAACCGCAGCTATGGAACGGCCGGAAAGGAAATTAGAGACAAAGGCACAGATGGAGGGATAGAAACCGAAGGAGGGTAGTTTAGAAATTAAAGATTTATGCCAGACTCTATCGAAGGCTTTCGATATGTCTAGTGCAATAGAAAAAGTCTCACCGAAGTCCCGAAAGGAGGATGACCAAGAGTTAGTAAGATATGAAAGAAGATCACCAGTAGAGCGACCCTTAAGGAAGCCATACTGGCGATCTGAGAGCAGATTATGAGAAGAGAAATGCTTAAGAAATTTGGAAGCAAGAATAGTTTCAAAAACTTTAGAAAGACAAGAGATAAGAGCAATTGGACGATAGTTGGAGGGTTGAGAGCGGTCACCCTTCTTTGGGACAGGTTGAATGTGAGCAAACTTCCAGCATGAAGGGAAGACGTTAGAGGATAGACAGAGACGAAAGAGTTTGCCTAGGCAGGGAGTCAGCACGGAAGCACAGTTTTTGAGAACAACAGGAGGAACACCGTCCGGACCGTACGCCTTATTAGTGTTAAGCCCAGAGAGGGTAGAAAGTACATCTTTAGAAGAGATTAGGATATTAGGCATAAGTAAGAGAGAGGAGGGCGGAGAGGGAGGAATAGCACCGGAATCATCCAAGGTGGAGTTTCTAGCAAAAGTTTGAGCGAAGAGTTTAGCTTTGTCAGAGGAAGAAGTGATGGTTGTGCCATCAGAGTGGGAAAGGGGAGGGAAAGACGAGGAAGAGAAATTGTTGGAGAGGTTTTTGGCTAGATGCCAGAAAGCTTGGGAAGAGCTAGAGTTGGATAGTTCAGTGCATTTATTATTGATGAAAGAGTGTTTGGCAAGTCGAAGATTGAAGAGTGCGGGCGATAGGACGGATCCTTGTGGGACTCCGTTTGGAAAGTTTCTGATTTTAGATGACTGACCGGCAAAAGATACGTGTGCTCATCTGCCTGCTAGGAAGTTGGCCAGCCACCTTTTTGTGTTGTTGTGCATGTTTGTGTTGTAGATTTTGTTTGTTAGGTTGTGGCGTGGGATGGCATCGAAGGCTTTACTAATGTCGAGTGAGGCTAATAGTGATCTGTGTGGTGGTCTAGCTGAGTTGATGCCGTCAAAAGCTCTTTGTGTAAGGTCTGTGAGAAGAGTGTTTGTGGAGTGCAGTGGCCTAAAGCCATGTTGTGTTGGAGCTAGGGGTAGGTCGGGTGTAATTAGTTGTAATACTAGGCGTCCCATGACTTTGGAGGGGGACCAAAGGAGTGTAATGGGGCGGTGCGAGGAGGGTAGCGTGGGGTCTTTGTTGGGTTTGGGGAATGTGATGATGATACCATGCTTCCAAATGTCTGGTATTGTGTTGTGTGAATAGCTGTAGTTTGATATGTTAGTGAGTGTTTGTATGCTTTGTGGTCCCAGGTGTCTGAGGTGTATGTTGCTTATGTTGTCTAGGCCACAGGCGGGTGAGTGCTTGAGATTGTTGATGATATGCTTTGTCTGGTGATTGGTGAAGGGTGTATAGTCAGGGTCTGTGGGGAATTGTCTCTTACGTCGGATGACACGTCGGTCGTCTTTGTGAGGTTTTAGGTGGCTGACATGTGAGAAGTGATTGATGAGAGTGTTTGCTTGTTGTTTACATGAAGGAGTAGAGTCTGTTGTTGTGATTGCAGCATGTGATTGTGTTGTGTTGCTGTTGGAAAGTGTGATGCTGTTTAGTGTTTTGTAGAGTTTTTTGGGGTTTGTTTTGTGATCAAGTGTTTGTAGGAAGTTATTCCAATTTAGTTTTTGTTGTTCTTGTATTTTGTTGTTAGTTTGGGTGTTGAGTGCTTGAATTTGTTGTGTGATGTCTTGTGTGTGGGGTGCTGGGGAGTGTTTCAGTGTGTCGCGTTGTCTGATGAGGTTTTGAATTTCTGGTGTGAAGTTGGGGTTGTGTCTTTTTCTGTTACCTCTTGGAATGTGTTTCTTGTCAGCGTTTTGGATAGTTTTATTGAGTATGTGTACAGCATTGTTGATGTTAGTGATGGGTGTACTGTTTAGAGTTGTGAAGTGTTGTTCGGTCTCATTTGTAAATGCTTCCCAGTTAGCTCTTTTATAATTGGTGTATGTGTGTTTGTGGCTAGCTGGGGTGAGTCTGGTTTTGGTGGTGATAATGATCGGGAGGTGGTCAGAGCCTAAGGTTCTGACCACCCTCCAGGATGTTGTGGGGGCGAGTTCTGGGGAGCAAAAGGTGATGTCTGGAGATGATGGGTTATAGAGGGCTTGGTGAGGAATATGGGTATGTTGATGGATGTCGTTAAGGATGATGAGGTTATCTGTTTGGTTTTGTAGTACCAGCCCTCTGTCTGTGTCAGGGTTGTCGACAAACCAGGCCGACGTCTTGGCGTTGAAGTCACCACCCAGGATGATGTGTGGGATGTTTGTGATGTGTTATAAGTGTGGTCTGTATTCATTTGGTACTGTAGGGGATGTTTGGGGAGGGATGTATGTGTTTATGATGGTTATGTTGGATTTGTTGCCAGTGTGTATTTTAATTGATTGTATTTCTGTTGTGTTATCATTTGGGGGGAGGAGGGATTTGGTTTGTACACTGGTTACTATGTATGATATTTCATTGTGTACCAGGGTGATGAGTCCACCGCCCCCGCCGACAGCCCGGTCTTGTCTGATGGTGGTGAAATTATGAAATGTGGGTGTTTTTTGTGATGTGCGGAGTTTTGTTTCTTGTAAGATGGCAATGTGTATGTTGTGTTGTTTGATGAAGTGTGAGAGTTCGTGTTTCTTTGTGTTAATGCCATCTATGTTCAATTGGAGAATGTTAATGTTATGTGCACGATGTATGTTGGGTGCTGCTGCACGAGGATGGGGTGGGGGTGAGGGAGGGGCTGGAGGTTGGGATGGGTGAGGTGGGGGTGGGGATTGGGGAGCAGGAGATGGGGGTTGGGATGGATTAGGATGGGGTATGGTGTGTTGAGTTGAGGATGTGGATAGTATGGGAAGGTTAGGTGGGTTAGGGAGGAGAGGTGGACGGGTTTTAGGGGGGGGAGTGGATGATATGGGAAGGCTAGGTGGGTTGGGGAGGAGAGGTGGACGGGTTTTAGGCGAGGGATTTGACTGGGAGAGGGAGGGGCATGAGGAACAGGTCCAGGTGTTCGTGTAGTGTTTCTTGGAGGCAAGTGTTGTACAGGTGAAGCGGGTCCAGTTCCTGCATGAATTGCAGAGAACTGAACCCTTAGTGTGGCGACTCGAAGTGATGGGTTTTGAGCAAGTTGGACATATGTATGTGTACGTGGGTCCTGGGTTGCTCTCAATGTCTCCGGCTAGAAGAAGTCTTCGAGAAATGACAGCCGGAGAGTCATTTCTCGGTGTAGGAAAAACTGTGTGATGTGTGTGGAAACGGTTGCAAAATTATTGGTAAATCTTTTAACTCGCACGAATCTAAGAATTTCTTCTTCAATCGAGTTGTCAACTTGTGGAATGGGCTTCCCCGAAACGTTATAGACTGCAGCACCGTTGATTCATTTAAATTCCGCCTAGACAAATATCTCGCATCAAACCCGCGACTGACTGCGTTTGTAAATGAATAACTTTATCCTCCCCTCAGTTACTAACCCATATGTCCCCTACTAACTTCCTAGTCCTGCCACGTTAGTGGCAGGGCAGTAGTTCCCTTTCCAATGTTCCCTTACCCACTCTAAACCACTGTTTGGACACTTGATCCTCAGTGTTTTGGAGGACAAGCAGCCTAGAAGGGTCACTAGATCTGTTGTTGCTTGATTTCCTTTGTACTCCTTTGTACTCCTTTGTGTGTGTGGTGTGAGAGGTGTGGAAATTCCCGGCGCGACCGAAGCCACTCCAAGGACCCGTGCCCCCAGGGGGGGGGGCAGGGGATAGTTGTGACGGTTTGGCTCCCGAAACTGCTCCCCGCGGCCGGCATCCGGTTGTCCTCCACTGGTCGATTGATCTTGTCTCCGGCCGTGGAGGGTCAGCAGCCATCCGCGGTTGGCAGCTCTGGGAGGTGGTCCCACGGCGTAGACGCCCAAGACGCTCAAGATAGGAAGGGGTGAGTTCGTATTCGGCTCAGCCATTATATCCCGGCGGACGTGGCTCCCCACTGTAATCCACCAGGGTAACGTTCCGACTAGTCCCAAGCTACGAACGTATTCTGCTAGGTCTTGAGGCGGAAATGTCCTGAGGGCGTCGGCCAAGCCGGGGGACCTCCAAGACATGTGAAGTAAAATTTCAGCCTCCCGAAAAATTACCACCGCCGGCAAAACTAAACAGCATTATTCCAACCTATCTTGTACCAAACAGAGATAATCTGAAATCAACATTACTCTAGGTGCTTCCGGTAATTTCCCGGAGTGGAAACCGCGTGAAGCGACTAGAGGCACGTACGTTGTTACAAGTCTCACTTAACAAATCCCGCCGGAAGGGCCATATACCTCCCAGTAAAAGATGACCCAACGTGCACAATTATGGCATAGTTACACATTAATTAATCAATCAATAAATAACACCACCTAGCCACAACTCAAAAACCTACAGGAGGCCAACTAGATGGGGGCAGGTGTCGGGAATCATCATATCAATGTAACAAACCTGCAATCCAGCGAAGTCCTCTAAACCCATCACGTAATGAACAGGAAGCGTAGGCTGAACAGAGTCATGACCCCGTGCAAGATCCCTCAACTAAGTGAGGCAATCTAAAACGTACTTGTCCTCGTGGTGTAGACAAACAAAAACTAAACTTCCTTACACGGGCAGAAAAGCGGGCCCCGGTTCACTAAAAGAAGCCTCATGACTAAAAGAATTAAATGAAAATTAACTAGGACAATAAAACACGCACGTGGGAGCCTTGCCTTATCACAACAAGGACTCGTCCTGACAAAACTAACCTCTGCCAAATACCCGGAAAACCGTCTCCAAAGGCAAGTGGAAGAGGTGTACACAGCCTAATTCTAGTCTATAAGCTACCCTGACCTCAGCATATGGCATGTACATATGAGAAAACTCACGAGTCACGAGAGCAGGAGAAGAATGAAGAAGGGCTGGACACACCCCGCGCACGTCCGACCTGGTCAGGACCTAGGAGAGTAAGGACGTGTGACGCTTCAAGAGACCGAGGCGACGCACACATTAGACAGCAGAAGCCTGAGAAGCGCACTAAGCTGGACCATGTTTAACTTATTATTATTAATTTAGTTTTTACTAGATTTTTATAGTAGTGGTGCCCACATTATAAGGACGAGTCCGTGAGTGGTTTTCTTATATTTAAGAGCGTTTCGCTCATGATGTGTGGCAATCGTATTTTGTACTCTCCTAGGCGGGTGATTTGGAAGGCAAGCCCGAGTTCAAAGATTGGCCATAAACAATGTTAGGCGCATTGTCAATGATGAAGGGGCCACTAATAAATAATGTGACTGTGTATGTGGTTGTGTGTGTGACCAAAGGAACCACTAGTCTGCGCGATCATCCACAAACTACAGGTATTATTGTGAAATACTCGTCCCATCACGCTGTGCTGGGTCCCTGCCCATGTAGGCATTTTCGGGACTGAATGGGCTGATTCCCTTGTAATCAGGCAGCTTAGCAAAATTATGGGGACATGCCGGACAAAAGCACCAAATTTTTTCCACATACTCTCTATCACCATAGCTTTCAATTGTTGGTGGGAGCCACTTCATCAAGATGGCGGATGGCGGCCATCTTGGATTTCCAAGATGGCCACCATGTCAAATCTATAAGTGCCAATATCTCGGCTTCCAAGCCACTTAGGGCAATCTTGGTGTAAAAATATATATTTTCTGGGTCAAATAATGCATTAAAGCCGTTGAGAATATCACTATTGATTATTTGTGCCAATATTGAATAATTTGGTTCATTCTGGCAATATTGTCCACACAATTTTCAACTGGGCTCTTAAGCGGCAGATCACCTTGTAGAAACGTAACATAATGTCAACCAAGTCGCTCAGGGTCTAAATATTCAATACACTTCTGTTGATCTACAATAATATTTATTAAATATTTTATATAGCCTGCAGCCTTTGACTGAAGTCATGTGCACATAATGGATTGGGCATTATGTATTATATGCCAACAGCCTACCACTAAAGCACTCCGATGCTCTTTAAATGCATTGGGACCTAAAGACCTATCCGAGCCATACAAATCCTTCCTGGACAATGTAAATGCTTTCAGGGAGCTGAATATACTACCAGTATCCTTTACTTTTGAAGAAGACATTAATGTGGACAAGTTCGTCAGGCATCGAGCACAGTGGCATAAGTCTTGTCACACAAAATTCAATCTGAACAAACCGGAAAGATCATGGAAGAGGGAGAGAGCTAGATCTTCTGAGACCTGTGCTGCAGATGACAAACGACATCCACAATGCAAGCCCCTGGATAAGAACACATATATTTTGCAGGAAGTCTGATGAACATCTTCACAAGTTCATGATTCTTAAAGCAGATGACAATGTCAGGGCTATGGCCACAGACCTGCAAGAAAGTGAATTATTGACCAGAATTGAGGGTGGTGACCTCATTGCAATAGATGCAAAGTATTACCTGGCTTGCTTAGCTGGACTCTAATATCGACATCGTTCGCTATTGAGACAACAACAAGACTCATCTGACAGTCAGAAACAAGAGAAGAAAATCCAAGCCAGAGCCTTTATAGAGCTTATCGCCCATGTACAAAATTGTGTGGAAGGTGGCCAATTCTACTACAAGTTTTCATCCCTGCGTGAACTGTATGAAAACCGCCTGCTCGATCTTGGTATCCGCAGGGAAATCAACAAAATGCGCTTCAAGGAACAAGTCCTGAAGTACTTTCCCTACGCCCAGGAGCAGAGCGATGGAAAGAATGTGATACTTGTTTTTGAACAGGGAATGCAGGAAATGCTGAAGCAAGCTTTGAAGTGCGACTATGAAGAGGGTATGCACTGATTTTGGCCAATGCTGCCAAAATTGAGCGGGGTGATATATTCAACCCCAATGGGTTTAAACTTAATGCCTCATTTCCCTCTGAATGTCAGCAGGACTCTGTTCCTACCAATCTCAAGACCCTGGTAACCATGTTGCTGGTCGGAGTCGACCTGAAGAATGAGAGCTCTGCTGACTCACAGGCCTGCCTCACTGTCTTACAGACAATCTTGTTTAACTGTAAGAAAAGGGCCCCAACTGACAAATCTCGACATTCATTGGAGTACGAACCACCCTTGCCCCTTTACATGGGACTAAGTGTGCACACGCAGACTATGTCAAAGAAGTTGATTGCACAGCTGTATGAGTTGGGCCTCAGTGTAAACTATGACACTGGAGAATCATCTGGCTACTGACATCTATGAGAACATTGCAAAGAATGGTGTTGTGTGTCCTACCCAGCTATGTAAAGGGCTCTTTACCTTGAGTGCCCTAGACATCCTTGATCATAACCCATCAAGTACTACAGCTAAAAGGTCATTCCATGGCACAGGCATCAGTCTCTTTCAGGTCCCCTCCAAGTCCAATGAGGAACACTTCCAGAATGACTTGTACTGAAAAAGGCCAATGTGGCTGTTCCCAAGACTCTCAATCTGATTAATGCTTTCGAAGGACACCTGGGTAGAGTACATATGAAAGAAAACAAGTTGGCTCAAGCATTCACTCAAGCTGATCGAAAAGGAAAACATTGTGGGAGACATAGTGGCCTGTTCACCCTACCATGTATCTTTACAAGATGTATCAGATGATTTACAGCCTGCTCTCACACAGCTGTTGCCACTTTTCTATGAGAAGACTGCTACAGCTTCCATGATCAAGCATGGGATGGATGTACAGCGCAAAGTACAACAGCTTATTAATCCTGGGCAGATCCCAGTAATGGCTGTGGATGCACCACTGTATGCACTGTCCAAATTTGTTGAGTGGAACTTGCCTCAAACACATGGTGAGGGCAAGTGTGTAGTCTTGTTTGGTGGTCTCCATATTGAAATGGCAATGTGGAAGATATGTGTGGACTACTTGGAGGCCTCTGGATGGACCACTGCACTGACTGAGGCCTGTATTGCATCTTTTGGCACAGCCGACTACTTCCTCAAAGCATCCCACCTCACTATGACAAGACATGCTCACCAAGTGAGCACTTTAACATTGGCCAAGCTGCAGCAGGATGCCTTCTTGGACATGGTGACGGAGGTACTACATGAAGAAAAGACCAAAGAAGCTTGCAGACAAGATATGAACATCAAGAGTCCAACATTCCAGTACTGGCATACCATCCTCAACATGGAAATTCTGGGTCTGAGTGTTGTGCAGGCCAACAGAGAACAGAATTTTCCCCTCTGTGTGGAGTCACTGAAGGCTCTTGTCCCATGGTTCTTCGCCCTTGATCACCAGAACTATACCAGATGGATTCTGGTCCATATTCACAACATGGAAAGCTTGCCCACATCCATTCACAAAGAATTTGAAGAACATGGTCATTGGATTGTTCCCAAGACCACAAACAGATTATCAAGCATACTGATAGACCAGGTTCATGAGCAGAACAACGATCTGGTGAAGGGTCTGAGGATCTGAGGGTGCAGTGGGACTCACAGAGAATCCCTTAGCATTCAAGAAGTGGATGATCACAGTGCCTGAACAAGCACGACCCTAAAAGAGTTTGAGCAGGAGTATATTTCAGAAGAAGGCAACAAACAACAACACCATGAAGAAGGAATGTCTACACAGAAGACATTAAATAAGAAAGCAGTAGCTCTGGTGCACACCATCAATGGGATGAGCAATCCCTTCCTAGATGATACACCCGAGCTACTAATGCTGGACACACAAAATATGATTGATGAGTCTGTAGTTAACACAGTCCACACCTGTGGAATCAGTAGGCAGAGATCAGTACAAGTACCATAAAACAGTGATCAGTGACCGCACACATTCCATTCATGAGCCCATCATCCAGCCGCTTAGGAATCTAGTAGAACATTATTTGGATGCATTGACAGAATGAACATATTGATTTGATCTAGCGACACCTAGTGATATTCTCAACGGCTTTAATGCATTCCTTGACCCAGAAAATGTATATTTTGACACTATGATTGACCTTTTAACCCTTTGGCGCACGATGACTCGTTCAGAGTCATTAGGTATTTTTTCCTAGGCGCACGATGACTCGTTAAGAGTCATTAAACTTAAAAATATTCGCCAAAAATTAAGTTTTCGTCTGACGCGCGTCATATTTGGCACATATATTAAGTATTACGCCTAGTTCAATGGGTACAATTGGCAACCCCCTCAGTTTAACCGTTTACTCACGGCTGGCTGGGAAGTGAGCAGAGTACAGCTCAGTCTGTTTCGATACTTTCACGTTTATTCGTGTATCTCAGTATCTATTTGGTTTATAGTAATTCTGAAGATACCACTGGAATCCTCATTAAATTCCGCTTCCATATATGTATGCAAATCAAAATTGTTGCGGGCAAAATTTTGAGCTAGCGCGAGTTGGAGATAAGGTATTTTTTTTTTTTTTTACAATTCTTATTTCTGAGTGCCCCAATGTGGTTGTTTTGTATTTATTCTATGTTTTTATTCGCTTATCTTCAAGTTCAATCAATAACGAAGCCGATGGTACCTCATTAATCCAAATACAAGGATTTTTTGGTGGATAAAAACGTCACAGAAACAAATTATCGCCGGGCACAAAACTGGCTCTGAGTGAGCCGAGATATAATTTTGGAGTGGGAAAAACTTTGATTGGAAACTATAGGTGCGCCAAAGGGTTAAGTGGCTTGGAAGCCGAGATATTGGCACTTATAGATTTGACATGACGGCCATCTTGGAAATACATCTTGATGAAGTGGCTCCCACCAAAATTTGGAAGCTATGGTGATAGAGTATGTGGGAAAAATTTGGTGCTTTTGTCCGGCGTGTCCCCATTCTTCTCGAATCAGGTCCTAAGCCACCTGACTATTGCTAAGCAGGTTTGTCAGGGCACTCCACCTTCTTTTCTAATACGACCGACGGACTTAGTGCCTATCCTTCGCCTATGTGTATTGAGGTAAGACATGTTGAATAGACTGCCCAACCGTTGACTGGCCACCTCCGCTTGATCAAGGATGACATTAACTTGTGGCCCTCTTGGTTGTTGTTGTTGTTGTTGTTGTTCCCTAAGCTGCCTGGCCGAACAGCCCCGAGTCCCTGAGAAAGGCCATGGCCATGATCGGGCTTTCCCACAGAGCTCTCATTGAGTGTAGATTGTGTTGTTGGCGTAAGTGGTTGTGTGAAATGCAGTCTTCTATGATGTGTTTAATGGTATGGGGTGCTGTGTTACATCCCGGGCAGGCGTCGACAACGGAGTCATCCAGTCTCTTCTGATAGCTCAGGAGAGCTGGATGGTGTCCGCATCTCAGCCTGGCCAGGTGGACTCTGTCCTCGCGAGGAAGGGAGGATTCGGAAGGATGGATTTCGGGAGGTCGTGCATGCAGCTGCGTGTTGTCTGTGAGTGAGTGGATGGATCGGTGAGAGATATGAGTATGGATGTGCTTCTGGAAGTTGGTTCGGGGTGGGCAGGGAGGGAGAGAGGACAATAATTGTGTGTGATACCGTGTGCTGGGTGTTGTTTTGATATTTCTTGGTGTCTGTGGGTGTGTTGCCATGTAGTTTAGTGGGTGGTCTTGGTTCGTGGAGGCTGCTGCCAGGAATTGAGTGCCTCTCATGTCCAGATGGTCTTTGACTTTGAGAATTTTGGTTTCTTGATGTAGGTGATCTGTGGGTGAAGTAGCTGTGCAGCCTGTAATGATCTTCAGGGCTTTGTTTTGAATAGTCTGTAAGGTCTTATGATGTGTTTCAGCTAGGTTAGAAGCCCAGGCTGGGCTTGCGTATTCCATCACTGATCTTATGTATTGTTTATATACTGTGGTGGTAGTTTCTTTGTTGTGTCCAAATTTTGTGTGAGCAAGTGACCTGAGGGCGTTAAGTCTGGGTGTCAGTTTCTTTTTAATGTTTGTGGTGTGCTGTTTGAATGTCATATGAGTATCATATGTTACTCCTAGGATTTTGGGTGTGTGTGTATGTGTTAGGGGTGTGTTGTTTATGGTGAGTTGAGGGATGTATTCGTGTTCTCCTGTCCAACTTGTGAGCAGGGTTGCGGTGGATTTGGCTGGGGCTAGATTAAGTCTGTTTGTAGTGCACCAACCATGTAGTGTGTTGAGATAGGGTTGAAGGAGATCTGTTGATCTTTTTGGGTCATGGTGTGTGCATGTGAGTGTTATGTCATCTGCATAGGAGGCTAAGTTTATTTGGGGCGTATTGGGTGTAGTTATATCGTGCATGTACAGATTGAAGAGTGCGGGCGATAGGACGGATCCTTGTGGGACTCCGTTTGGAAAGTTTCTGATTTTAGATGACTGACCGGCAAAAGATACGTGTGCACATCTGCCTGCTAGGAAGTTGGCCACCCACCTTTTTGTGTTGTTGTGCATGTTTGTGTTGTAGATTTTGTTTGTTAGGTTGTGGCGGGGGATGGCATCGAAGGCTTTACTAATGTCGAGTGTGGCTAATAGTGATCTGTGTGGTGGTCTAGCTGAGTTGATGCCGTCGAAAGCTCTTTGTGTAAGGTCTGTGAGAAGAGTGTTTGTGGAGTGCAGTGGCCTAAAGCCATGTTGTGTTGGAGCTAGGGGTAGGTCAGGTGTAATTAGTTGTAATACTAGGCGTTCCATGACTTTGGAGGGGGAGCAAAGAAGTGTGATGGGGCGGTGCGAGGAGGGTAGTGTGGGGTCTTTGTTGGGTTTGGGGAATGTGATGATACCATGCTTCCAAATGTCTGGTATTGTGTTGTGTGAATAGCTGTAGTTTGATATGTTAGTGAGTGCTTGTATGCCTTGTGGTCCCAGGTGTCTGAGGTGTATGTTGCTTATGTTGTCTAGGTCACAGGCGGGTGAGTGCTTGAGATTGTTGATGATATGCTTTGTCTGGTGATTGGTGAAGGGTGTATAGTCAGGGTCTGTGGGGAATTGTCTCTTACGTCGGATGACACGTCGGTCGTCTTTGTGAGGTTTTAGGTGGCTGACATGTGAAAAGTGATTGATGAGAGTGTTTGCTTGTTGTTTACATGAAGGAGTAGAGTCTGTTGTTGTGATTGCAGCATGTGATTGTGTTGTGTTGCTGTTGGAAAGTGTGATGCTGTTTAGTGTTTTGTAGAGTTTTTTGGGGTTTGTTTTGTGATCAAGTGTTTGTAGGAAGTTATTCCAATTTAGTTTTTGTTGTTCTTGTATTTTGTTGTTAGTTTGGGTGTTGAGTGCTTGAATTTGTTGTGTGATGTCTTGTGTGTGGGTTGCTGGGGAGTGTTTCAGTATGTCGCGTTGTCTGATGAGGTTTTGAATTTCTGGTGTGAAGTTGGGGTTGTGTCTTTTCCCGTTACCTCTTGGAATGTGTTTTTTGTCAGCGTTTTGGATAGTTTTATTGAGTATGTGTACAGCATTGTTGATGTTAGTGATGGGTGTACTGTTTAGAGTTGTGAAGTGTTGTTCTGTCTCATTTGTGAATGCTTCCCAGTTAGCTCTTTTATAATTGGTGTATGTGTATTTGTGGCTAGCTGGGGTGAGTCTGGTTTTGGTGGTGATAATGATCGGGAGGTGGTCAGAGCCTAAGGTTCTGACCACCCTCCAGGATGTTGTGGGGGCGAGTTATGGGGAGCAAAAGGTGATGTCAGGAGATGATGGGTTATAGAGGGCTTGGTGAGGAATATGGGTATGTTGATGGATGTCGTTAAGGATGATGAGGTTATCGGTTTGGTTTTGTAGTACCAGCCCTCTGTCTGTGTCGGGGTTGTCGACAAACCAGGCCGACGTCTTGGCGTTGAAGTCACCACCCAGGATGATGTGTGGGGTGTGTGGGGTGTTTGTGATGTGTTGTAAGTGTGGTCTGTATTCATTTGGTACTGTAGGGGATGTTTGGGGAGGGATGTATGTGTTTATGATGGTTATGTTGGAGTTGTTGCCAGTGCATATTTTAATTGATTGTATTTCTGTTGTGTTATCATTTGGGGGGAGGAGGGATTTGGTTTGTACATTGGTTACTATGTATTATATTTCTTTGTGTACCAGGGTGATGAGTCCACCGCCGACAGCCCGGTCTTGTCTGATGGTGGTGAAATTATGAAATGTGGGTGTTTTTTGTGTTGTGCGGAGTTTTGTTTCTTGTAAGATGGCAATGTGTATGTTGTGTTGTTTGATGAAGTGTGAGAGTTCGTGTTTCTTTGTGTTGATGCCATCTATGTTCAGTTGAAGTATGTTAATGTTATGTGCACGATGTATGTTGGGTGCTGCTGCACGAGGATGGGGTGGGGGTGGGGGTGAGGAAGGGGCTGGGGGTTGGGATGGGTGAGGTGGGGGTACAAAGGAGTACAAAGGAAATCAAGCAACAACAGATATAATGACCCTTCTAGCTTGCTTGTCCTCCAAAACACTGAAGATCAAGTGTCCAAACAGTGGTTTAGAGTGGGTAAGGGAACATTGGAAAGGGAATTACTGCCCTGGAACTAATGTCCGTGGCAGGATTAGGAAGTTAGTAGGGGACAGATGGGTTAGTAACTGAGGGGGGGATAACATAAAGTTATTCATTTACAAACGCAGTCAGTCGCGGGTTTGAAGCGAGATATTTGTCTAGGCGGAGTTTAAATGAATCAACGGTGATGCAGTCTATAACGTTTCGGGGAGGCCCATTCCACAAGTTGACAACTCGATTGAAGAAGAAATTCTTAGATTCGTGTGAGTTAAAAGATTTACCAATAATTTTGCAACCGTTTCCTCGCGTGTAATTAGATTGGTCGATAGTGAAGTACTTACTACAGTTCATATTGTCGATGCCTTTGATGATTTTGAACACTTGAATTAAGTCACCTCTTAATCTGCGCTGGGTTAAAGGAAATAGATTTAATTCTCTAAGACGCTCTTCGTATGGTTTGTTCTTTAGGCTAGGTATCATTTTGGTAACTCTACGTTGAACTCGTTCTAGCTTGTTTATATTTTTTTGGTAATAAGGGCACCAGGATTGAACGCAGTATTCCAGAAGAGGGCGGACTAAGGAATTGTAAAGGGTTAGGATAACTTCTTTGGATTTATGCTCAAATGACCTGCCTATAAAGCCAATTATTTTGTTTGCCTTCTTAACAACTTCTGAACATTGTTGACTCGGTTTTAGGTTACTCGATATTGTTACTCCCAGATCAGTTTCTCTGTTTACATTCTTAAGCTGAGTGCCATTCATCGAATAGTTTGCTTTCTCATTTAGGTATCCGATATGTAGTACTTTACATTTATCCGCATTGAAACTCATTTGCCAAATTTGGGCCCAACATGACAATTTATCTAGATTGTGTTGCATATCGTCAACTTGTTCTTTTGAGAGTACGCTATTTGCAATTTTTGTATCGTCAGCAAATTTTGAGATTGTACAGGTGAGGCCCTCATCTATGTCGTTGATGTAAATTAGAAAGAGAATTGGTTCTAGTACCGATCCCTGGGGTACCCCGCTACTTACATTGGTCCATTTAGATGCCTTACCGTTTATGACTACTCTTTGCTTTCTGTCGCTGAGCCAATTTTCTATCCATTTCAACACACCGTCTTGTATTCCATGCGCTTTTAGTTTTAGCAGTAAACGTTTGTGGGGAACTTTGTCAAAGGCCTATTGAAAATCAAGGTATATAATATCCACAGCTTTACTCTCATCGTAGAGGTTGAGGATATCGTGGAAGAAGTCTAAGAGGTTTGTTAAACAGGAACGTTTTTTACGAAAGCCGTGTTGAGTATCTTTAAGCATGTTATTTTCCTCTAAGTGATTTACGAGTCTGTCTCGTATGAGCGTTTCTAGCATTTTACATGCAACTGAGGTTAAGCTAATTGGACGATAGTTACCGGGTAGGGATTTGCTGCCTTTTTTGAATATCGGTGTTACGTTGGCTAGCTTCCACTGATCAGGCATAGTTCCAGACTGCAAGGATTTATTGAATAGTAATGTCAGTGGTTTGGAGAGCTCATCCTTAGCTTCCTTCAGAACTCTAGGCGAGATTGTATCAGGTCCAGGCGTTTTATTTACCTTGAGTTTATCTAAACAATTCAATACTTCTCTCTCTGTAACGGTGATATTGCTTAGAACATCTGAATTATCAATCTGAATCGGCGATGGTGTAGGGATATCACTGAGGTCTTCTGTTGTAAAAACTGATGCAAAGAAGGTATTGAGGGCATTACTCATTTGTACTTCGTCTTTGGTGTATTCTCCATTTTCATCGACTAACGGTCCAACAGTTGAAGTAACTACTTTTTTCTTTCTGATATAACTATAGAATTCTTTCGGGTTTGTTTTACTTTGATTCGCAATATGTAACTCTAAGGTCTTTTTACTTTGCTTAATTAACTTTTTGGCTTTGCGTCGTAGCTCTACAAATTTCACCCGTTCTTCGTCATTTTGTGAGGATTTTAATCTATCATTAGCAAATTTTTTAGCAAGCAGGCAGTTTGAAATATCTTTATTCCACCATTTGGGCTTATTATTATGGCCTGGACGCCGTATTTTCGATGGTATGCAGTCTTGCACTGCTTTTAGGTAAGTGGTTTCGAATAACTTCCAAGATGTATTTATGTTATTATTGTTAATTAAAAAGCTCCAGTCAGTTTCTTTAAACATAGCTCTAAGTTTATGGAAGTTTGCTTTCTTGAAATTAGGGACTTTTTCGATGCTACTATTTGGTTCGTTACTAGTAAACTTTAAAGTGAAAGTTATCGTACGATGGTCGCTGTTACTGAATTCATCACCAACATTCAAATTCTCTATTAATTCTTCTTTTGTTGCAAGTACAATGTCAAGAACGTTATTACCACGGGTCGGCGTTCGAACAAATTGATAAAGCGAACTCTCTTGCAAGTTCGTATACAAGTCATGTCCGGAGTGTGAAGTAAGAGTATCGCCCCACTTGGTCACAGGTAAATTAAAGTCGCCAAAAATTACGGTATCTTGTGAGTTACTTACATCTGCAATTTGTTCATAAATTTCTCGGTCAGTTTGCACTGATTGAGCTGGAGGTCTGTATATTAATGCAAGTATTATTTTTGTACCTTTTTTATTCTTTATTAGCACAAAAGATGCGTCGACGTTCACAATTTGAGGTTTTGACAAGAGGGTAGGGTTAAGACTTTCTTTGATATAAAGTAAAACGCCACCTCCATTTCGATTTATTCGGCTTTTCTCAAACATTTGTGACGCATGTCGAGTATGAGCATGCTGTACAGAACGCCCAGTCATGCCCCACTCTCGCTAGGATCGTCAGGGCAGGAACTTTGGCTGTAGTCTGTGTAGAGTTTCCTAACTTAGTTTATGTGAGCCGTTGTACTATAAGTATTATAAATATGTATCTTGTTTTCATCTGAGTCAACGAGTTCTATTTTATATCATTAGTTATAAGTGTTGTGTGTGGGACTTATTTGTAATGATGAAAGAAGAGAGAGAGATTACGTAACGAGGGCCAGCGAGTGCGCCATGAGGCAGGTAGGCCTAACTCCCCTCCTTCCTCCTCCCTCCTCCCTCTCAGTGCGTGGGAAATCCTTTGTCGATCCCAGATTGAGAGAGAATATTACGTAACGATTGCTAGTGGGCGGTCCTTAGTAGTTGGCGATATGCTCACTAGAGGGCCGAGTATAAAAAGGGAGGTCTCGCCGCATTTTCCTTAGAACTCATTAGGCAGAGCGACTTCTCATATCCCTTGCAACTATATATATTCTTCCGACTGATGTGAACTTTCCCTACTCTCTGTACCGCCTACCTTCTTCTTTTCCCGAACCCTTTTTAACCTCAATGACCCCTTTGGTGCAGATCTAGTCAGCCAAAGTATTATCGCTTGAGTTCTCACGAGATATATGCCTATTAGATAGCCTATTTTGGAAGGGATAACTAGAATAGGATTGATTAATGTTTGTTGCACTCGTATATGCATTTCCCTGTGTATGATTATTCATGTTCCTGTTTTCTGCTGATCTAGGTGATGCTAGACTGGGATGAGGCTACTAGAGTTGTGATTCCCTATGAGTATTAGGTTTTGTTGAACCTGTACAATCGCAACGGAGACTTGGGAAGCCTAGGTGGTCTTTCTGACTGTGTACCTTGTGAGTTTAGCACTGTGTTGCGAGTGAGGGCTTTTGCCTCTGCCACCCAGCACTGTGCTAACTCGTTTGCTTGACTTTGAGAGGATCGCCAGGAGAGAACCAGATACTAGTGATCTGGATCTCTCAAGAGAGCATCCCGTCAATTACCGTAATTTGGCCGCACAGTCTTAAGGACCTCGCTAGGCTACGAGCCGCTTGCTCAGCCATTGTTTCCTAGCCTACTACATCCCAGCTAGACTTTGCTCGGTCAGCAGATACAGCATAGTATTGAAGCTTTCCTTATGTATGTTATTGTTTATGCACTATTGATTTCATGTGTGGCACGCATAAGCTACTTTAGAGATTAGTGGCCCCCGAGCACAATCCTAGTAGGCTATGGCCAGTGCATTGTCGGAGTACTTCTTTTATATGTTTGCCATTTACTACTGTCTATTCTTCTAATTCTTCTTATGTCAATTTAAAGCCTTTAATATTAGTTAATTGCCAGTGTGTTGCTTATTGAATTGCTGTTCAAAATCCGATACTTACTTCTTACGAGTATCCGAGAAGCATCTAACTTTATCAGAAGATTCCTTGCTCGATGCTCGAGGACTATTGTTTAACGTAACGTAATAGTGCCGATCCGAAGTAGAGGGTGGAGGACTTCTTAAGTTCTTAGTCAAGGGTGGATTACTTCGGCTTCGGCCAACACTATTCTTTGGTGTTGTTGTATTTACTTCTTTGTTTGATTGTTGACCAGACTAGATAACTCCCGTCTCTTTATTAGTCTGTTGTGAAACGCTAGTACCGAGTTCTTGTATACCCCGTTATAGCAGATAGAACTCTGGAGGGTATTGGTGTTTTTTGTTCGGCTGGCAGTACTCTGGGGTTGGGATCGTGTGTTTCCGTTGTGGCAGCGAGCCATACTCGAGTCCTGTTTGAGAGCCCTAGTGTACCCGAGTGCCCGGTCGTAACAAATGGCGACCTTGCTTAGGATTTTGTGAACAGTATAAATTTTTGCAGAGTTGTACAACATTTGTTTGTTTGTACTTTAGCGTGCATATTGAAGAATATTTTTTTTGTAGGGCAATTAGTAGAGCATTTAAGAGACTCCAGTTAATTTAGTAATTAGTGCTTGCATAAGGAAGTTTAACACTTTTGTCTCGAGAATTTTTTTGTGGACTTCAGTATGTCGTGCCCTAGCACTGACGAGGAGCGAGAGATGCCATTTGAAGAGGTGCCGTTAGTAATCAGTGAGGAGGATGCTAGAGTTTTTGTGAGTAAGCGGTACCACGTGACGGAGGAGAGGCTGACTGGGGTGGATATTTATGGCTTGCACCTGATAGCCAAGGTTTTGGGCCTATCCAATGTAATAGGGATGTCCAAGAGGGAGCTGATTTCCTGGGTGTTGCGTGGGCGACATGGGGTTTCGGAGGAGAGGGCGTTTGGGGGGGTTCCTCCCCAGATCCCCTCTCACTCGACTCCCACAGTGCCGTCCACTCAGTTGCCGGAGATTAGCACTCTCCCACAGAGGGATGAGAATTGGCAGATTGGAGTGCCCTCGGGCGGTGCACATGGTGGTTCCCCAGTTTTTGCCCCCCCTCCTTCAGTAGTGGCAGCTCCCTCTTCCTGCCTGTCTCCAGATATGATATTTAGACTTGAGCTTGCTAAAATTGAGAATGAGGCTAGGAAGCAGGAGATGGAGAATGAGACCAGGAGGCACGAGGCTGAGCTTAGGTACGACTCCGAGAAATATTGTGCTCAAATAGATTTAGATAAGACTCGGGCAGAGTCGACAGGGACTCGGATGGGCCGTGAGGGCCAAGTAAGAGAACAGTCCTTGTCCCACTTAGTCAAATTGGTGCCGGCATTTAGTGAAACTGAAGTCACAGAATTTTTTAATCGTTTTGAGAAGAAGTGTAGGGAGCATAATTGGCCTGAAGAGAAGTGGGCAGCTCTAGTCTCCTCAAGACTTACGGGTAAGGGTCTGAAGGCTTATGATGCACTGCCTTTAGAGTCTTGCATTGACTACCCAGAATTGAAGAGAGCTGTCCTACGGGCATACGAGTTGCAACCAGAAACATATCGATTGAAGTTTCGGGGTGTTACGAAGACTAGGGAGGCGACCTTTCTTGAACATGCCCGGGACTTAAAAGATGCACTTACTGAGAAAGCTGAGACGGCCGAACAGTTGACTGAGCTGTTTCTGCTCGAGCAGTTTTATAAGTGTACTGGTGCAGAAATGACTTTAACTATTAAAGAAAAGAACCCAAAAACTCTACAGGAGGCAGCTGAGATGGCTGACCTCCGGCTATCGCTAATTCGTGGGTGCGGGTCTGCCCAGCATAGTGAGGCAGGTAACAAGGGGCGTGACGCCCCACCCCCTCGAGTTGGTAATATATCTTATGCAAACAAGTACAAGAGTTATGATACCAAGACTGACCACAAGACTAGCACCGTCCCATTTAAGAAGGGGCCGGGCCCTTCCCAGTACCAAGGGAAGCCCAAAGGGGAGTTGGAGTGTTATCAATGTCATAAAAAGGGGCACTTTGCAAGAGTCTGTCCTAGCAAACCACCTACAGCAGCTGTGTCTTTGGCCTGCAACATTGGTGTGTCTCTGAAGTCTTCTGAGTTTGCCCGGGGCAGTTCGTCAGAGGCTGAGGCACAGCCAATGCAGAAGCACCTGGGAGGCTCGAACCCTGCTCAGGATGTTTTTTGCGACCATAGAGGGCGGGGTTGCGTGATGTGGGCGGGGCGCAAGCATGGAGTAGAGGTCTTGCGTGATACCGGTGCTTCCCAGACTTTGATGAAAAACTTGACTGGCTACCCTATAAACGCGGCTCGGGTGGTAGTGGTGCAGGGTATTAATGCAACTCGGTCATACCCGCTGGTGCGGTTGGAGTTGGAGGTGGATGGTGTGGCACGTGAATTGGATGTCGGGATTGTGGAGAAACTGCCAGTGGAGGGCGTCGACCTTCTTCTCGGCAACGACTTTGCAATGCCCGCTTCTGAGGTTCTACCCTTAGTCGTTGCCGAGAGGCCGGCCGACGTGAGTAGGGAAGAGCAAGAGTGGGTCGAGCGGTGCCAGACACAACCCATGGCGTGTGTTGTCACCCGAGCTCGGGCAGATAAAGTGTCACAGCCTAGTCCTCCATCTTCAGACCAGCAGAGGAACGATCAACAGGAGGAGGCTAAAGCTGGAGTTGGTTTTAAGAGTTTTGACTCGGCGGCTCTCCTGGGTGATTCAGTATTGGCACCTATGTTGGAGTCTGGAGAGGCCCCAGGACCTGTCACAGCTAGTGAGGAGGTAGGGCAGGAAGAGACTCCGAGGCAGCAACGTTACACACGGAGAGAAAAAAGGGTTGCTCAGTTTGATATTGGGGGAGGACTTGGGTTGCTTCGGAAGCATCTAGACAGGTTGGTTCCCTCAGATATTTGTAAACTGCAGTTGGAGGATCCGGAAGTTCAGAAGTGTGGTAATGGTGCTGTCGAGATCAAACACGAGGACGGGGAAGCATGTCGTGTGAACCTGTTGGAGGAGTTTGTGAGGCAACCACCTGAGCAGCCTACTGTCCCTGTGTTGGTCTGCCGCGGCCAAGGTGGAGAAGGAGAGGGGGGCAGTAGGGCACAGGTGGAGGAGAGTAGGGATTGTCATGTCTCGGCGGAGCAGTGGGCGGGGGACACGAGTCTGGTGGCTGTGGAAGCGCTAGAGCACCTGCCTGAGCAGCAGTGTGCAGCACTACAGCACCAGCTCGGTTCATACCCCACTGGTCGTGCCGAGCCCCTGAGTCTCACAACTCGGGCGGTGCAAGATGTTCCACGGGCAGGTCACGTGAATGTTGAAAGACCGTTAGCCTCGTTGTTTCGGTGGTTCAAGGTGGGCGACGAGGCTTTGGCATGGTTGCCAGGTCAGGGTCGACCCATGGCTGCCAAGGGTGGTGGTCAAAAGGAGGACATTGAGCAGATTGGTGAGGTTGGCTGTGGAGTGGATGTGCCCGGTCGTCACATAGCCTCCCAATGCTGCTCTAGTCTAATGCAACAGCCCTACCATAGACCGACTGTATCTGGCCATGTCTCTAAAAGCGGTGATGCTGAGCAGGCAGATGTCGTCACAAGGAATGCGGGGGTGCGCATGTACGGTATCGGCGGGGAAGCCTTAGCAATAATGAACTATGGGAGTGACTGCACAGGTGGTACTGATTGTCCCTCTCATGACCTGGCTGTTCTAGGGACGAAGGTGGAGAAGGAGGGAGACTACAGGTTAGAAGCTGCGGTCTCGGCTGGGTTGTGGGAGGGCACTAGGCATGTTGTTTGTGGAGACAGTGCAAGGCAGTTGTTTACTAGGCTATGGCAGTACTTTCGCATGTTTGTTGCTTCTCCAGGCCTGATGTACGGGGTAGAATCCGACATGCAGGCTGGAGATAGTGCAAGGCTCAGTTTAATTCCCTACCGTATAAATCCTGCTCGACAGCCTATGGTGCAAGCAGAGCTGGATGTTGTGGACGGGAGTACCTACCAGTGCAATGTTATGCCTGACGGACTTGAGAATGCACCAGCAACGGTTCAGAACCTGATGAATGAAATTGAAAAGGACGATGATGGGCTGGAGCATCCTGTTAGTTTCTGCTCGGAGAAGTACAATTCGGCCCAGGGGAGCTGCTCTGTTGTCGAGGAGGAGCTGCTGGCGGTTGTGCTTGCGCTGGGGCATTTCGAGGTCTATGTTCCAGCCTATGGTCCGGTCGTTGTAGTTTACCCAGATCATCACCCTCTCAAGATCTTGGACCAGTTTCACAATCGGAATATGAGGCTGACCAGGTGGTCACTAAGGTTATTGGTATATAACCTGGACATACGCCATATTGCCGGTTGTGACAACGTGGTTGCAGATGGTCGTTCAAGGGTATATGATCCTGGGTAGATTGACACACGGGTAGCCTCCTGCTTTAGTTTGAATAGTATTTTGCGCTTGGTGCTTGTTGGCTCGCGGTTGTAGCCCAGCGTATTGGGTCGTAAAGCAGGAGTTGAGCGTTTGGTATAGAAGAAAATAGGCTGCCCTTATAGTGCAGCCGGAAAAAACATATTAAAATATAAAAATCATATAAAAACTCTTTCTTTTTGATATAGATAATTGTATAAGTTTGTCATAGCCTATTGAGTTTGAGTAGTCCACGAACTATCAAACGGCTGAGCTGCTGTAAGCTCGCTCTGGGAGCATGATATTGTGTCTTTTGCTATTGGTGGGAGGAGTTATAAAATGTGATTTTTTTTTTTAATAAGATGTGTTTTAGTGATAAACTCAGCCTTGTTTTAGTGCCATGCGGTCGCTGGGTGTGAGGGGCTTGATGGGGTTCTGTGTGTCAGATTTTAGCTCAGGGTTGAGCAAGTAAAATCTTGGGGGAGGTGTGACGCATGTCGAGTATGAGCATGCTGTACAGAACGCCCAGTCATGCCCCACTCTCGCTAGGATCGTCAGGGCAGGAACTTTGGCTGTAGTCTGTGTAGAGTTTCCTAACTTAGTTTATGTGAGCCGTTGTACTATAAGTATTATAAATATGTATCTTGTTTTCATCTGAGTCAACGAGTTCTATTTTATATCATTAGTTATAAGTGTTGTGTGTGGGACTTATTTGTAATGATGAAAGGAGAGAGAGAGATTACGTAACGAGGGCCAGCGAGTGCGCCATGAGGCAGGTAGGCCTAACTCCCCTCCTTCCTCCTCCCTCCTCCCTCTCAGTGCGTGGGAAATCCTTTGTCGATCCCAGATTGAGAGAGAATATTACGTAACGATTGCTAGTGGGCGGTCCTTAGTAGTTGGCGATATGCTCACTAGAGGGCCGAGTATAAAAAGGGAGGTCTCGCCGCATTTTCCTTAGAACTCATTAGGCAGAGCGACTTCTCATATCCCTTGCAACTATATATATTCTTCCGACTGATGTGAACTTTCCCTACTCTCTGTACCGCCTACCTTCTTCTTTTCCCGAACCCTTTTTAACCTCAATGACCCCTTTGGTGCAGATCTAGTCAGCCAAAGTATTATCGCTTGAGTTCTCACGAGATATATGCCTATTAGATAGCCTATTTTGGAAGGGATAACTAGAATAGGATTGATTAATGTTTGTTGCACTCGTATATGCATTTCCCTGTGTATGATTATTCATGTTCCTGTTTTCTGCTGATCTAGGTGATGCTAGACTGGGATGAGGCTACTAGAGTTGTGATTCCCTATGAGTATTAGGTTTTGTTGAACCTGTACAATCGCAACGGAGACTTGGGAAGCCTAGGTGGTCTTTCTGACTGTGTACCTTGTGAGTTTAGCACTGTGTTGCGAGTGAGGGCTTTTGCCTCTGCCACCCAGCACTGTGCTAACTCGTTTGCTTGACTTTGAGAGGATCGCCAGGAGAGAACCAGATACTAGTGATCTGGATCTCTCAAGAGAGCATCCCGTCAATTACCGTAATTTGGCCGCACAGTCTTAAGGACCTCGCTAGGCTACGAGCCGCTTGCTCAGCCATTGTTTCCTAGCCTACTACATCCCAGCTAGACTTTGCTCGGTCAGCAGATACAGCATAGTATTGAAGCTTTCCTTATGTATGTTATTGTTTATGCACTATTGATTTCATGTGTGGCACGCATAAGCTACTTTAGAGATTAGTGGCCCCCGAGCACAATCCTAGTAGGCTATGGCCAGTGCATTGTCGGAGTACTTCTTTTATATGTTTGCCATTTACTACTGTCTATTCTTCTAATTCTTCTTATGTCAATTTAAAGCCTTTAATATTAGTTAATTGCCAGTGTGTTGCTTATTGAATTGCTGTTCAAAATCCGATACTTACTTCTTACGAGTATCCGAGAAGCATCTAACTTTATCAGAAGATTCCTTGCTCGATGCTCGAGGACTATTGTTTAACGTAACGTAATAGTGCCGATCCGAAGTAGAGGGTGGAGGACTTCTTAAGTTCTTAGTCAAGGGTGGATTACTTCGGCTTCGGCCAACACTATTCTTTGGTGTTGTTGTATTTACTTCTTTGTTTGATTGTTGACCAGACTAGATAACTCCCGTCTCTTTATTAGTCTGTTGTGAAACGCTAGTACCGAGTTCTTGTATACCCCGTTATAGCAGATAGAACTCTGGAGGGTATTGGTGTTTTTTGTTCGGCTGGCAGTACTCTGGGGTTGGGATCGTGTGTTTCCGTTGTGGCAGCGAGCCATACTCGAGTCCTGTTTGAGAGCCCTAGTGTACCCGAGTGCCCGGTCGTAACAAATGGCGACCTTGCTTAGGATTTTGTGAACAGTATAAATTTTTGCAGAGTTGTACAACATTTGTTTGTTTGTACTTTAGCGTGCATATTGAAGAATATTTTTTTTGTAGGGCAATTAGTAGAGCATTTAAGAGACTCCAGTTAATTTAGTAATTAGTGCTTGCATAAGGAAGTTTAACACTTTTGTCTCGAGAATTTTTTTGTGGACTTCAGTATGTCGTGCCCTAGCACTGACGAGGAGCGAGAGATGCCATTTGAAGAGGTGCCGTTAGTAATCAGTGAGGAGGATGCTAGAGTTTTTGTGAGTAAGCGGTACCACGTGACGGAGGAGAGGCTGACTGGGGTGGATATTTATGGCTTGCACCTGATAGCCAAGGTTTTGGGCCTATCCAATGTAATAGGGATGTCCAAGAGGGAGCTGATTTCCTGGGTGTTGCGTGGGCGACATGGGGTTTCGGAGGAGAGGGCGTTTGGGGGGGTTCCTCCCCAGATCCCCTCTCACTCGACTCCCACAGTGCCGTCCACTCAGTTGCCGGAGATTAGCACTCTCCCACAGAGGGATGAGAATTGGCAGATTGGAGTGCCCTCGGGCGGTGCACATGGTGGTTCCCCAGTTTTTGCCCCCCCTCCTTCAGTAGTGGCAGCTCCCTCTTCCTGCCTGTCTCCAGATATGATATTTAGACTTGAGCTTGCTAAAATTGAGAATGAGGCTAGGAAGCAGGAGATGGAGAATGAGACCAGGAGGCACGAGGCTGAGCTTAGGTACGACTCCGAGAAATATTGTGCTCAAATAGATTTAGATAAGACTCGGGCAGAGTCGACAGGGACTCGGATGGGCCGTGAGGGCCAAGTAAGAGAACAGTCCTTGTCCCACTTAGTCAAATTGGTGCCGGCATTTAGTGAAACTGAAGTCACAGAATTTTTTAATCGTTTTGAGAAGAAGTGTAGGGAGCATAATTGGCCTGAAGAGAAGTGGGCAGCTCTAGTCTCCTCAAGACTTACGGGTAAGGGTCTGAAGGCTTATGATGCACTGCCTTTAGAGTCTTGCATTGACTACCCAGAATTGAAGAGAGCTGTCCTACGGGCATACGAGTTGCAACCAGAAACATATCGATTGAAGTTTCGGGGTGTTACGAAGACTAGGGAGGCGACCTTTCTTGAACATGCCCGGGACTTAAAAGATGCACTTACTGAGAAAGCTGAGACGGCCGAACAGTTGACTGAGCTGTTTCTGCTCGAGCAGTTTTATAAGTGTACTGGTGCAGAAATGACTTTAACTATTAAAGAAAAGAACCCAAAAACTCTACAGGAGGCAGCTGAGATGGCTGACCTCCGGCTATCGCTAATTCGTGGGTGCGGGTCTGCCCAGCATAGTGAGGCAGGTAACAAGGGGCGTGACGCCCCACCCCCCCGAGTTGGTAATATATCTTATGCAAACAAGTACAAGAGTTATGATACCAAGACTGACCACAAGACTAGCACCGTCCCATTTAAGAAGGGGCCGGGCCCTTCCCAGTACCAAGGGAAGCCCAAAGGGGAGTTGGAGTGTTATCAATGTCATAAAAAGGGGCACTTTGCAAGAGTCTGTCCTAGCAAACCACCTACAGCAGCTGTGTCTTTGGCCTGCAACATTGGTGTGTCTCTGAAGTCTTCTGAGTTTGCCCGGGGCAGTTCGTCAGAGGCTGAGGCACAGCCAATGCAGAAGCACCTGGGAGGCTCGAACCCTGCTCAGGATGTTTTTTGCGACCATAGAGGGCGGGGTTGCGTGATGTGGGCGGGGCGCAAGCATGGAGTAGAGGTCTTGCGTGATACCGGTGCTTCCCAGACTTTGATGAAAAACTTGACTGGCTACCCTATAAACGCGGCTCGGGTGGTAGTGG
Organism: Lithodes maja; assembly: GCA_037953745.1. Classification (NCBI taxonomy): domain Eukaryota; kingdom Metazoa; phylum Arthropoda; class Malacostraca; order Decapoda; family Lithodidae; genus Lithodes; species Lithodes maja. The sequence continues at coordinate 69,168 of JBAKBP010004929.1, read as the reverse complement.
TGCAGGGTATTAATGCAACTCGGTCATACCCGCTGGTGTGGTTGGAGTTGGAGGTGGATGGTGTGGCACGTGAATTGGATGTCGGGATTGTGGAGAAACTGCCAGTGGAGGGCGTCGACCTTCTTCTCGGCAACGACTTTGCAATGCCCGCTTCTGAGGTTCTACCCTTAGTCGTTGCCGAGAGGCCGGCCGACGTGAGTAGGGAAGAGCAAGAGTGGGTCGAGCGGTGCCAGACACAACCCATGGCGTGTGTTGTCACCCGAGCTCGGGCAGATAAAGTGTCACAGCCTAGTCCTCCATCTTCAGACCAGCAGAGGAACGATCAACAGGAGGAGGCTAAAGCTGGAGTTGGTTTTAAGAGTTTTGACTCGGCGGCTCTCCTGGGTGATTCAGTATTGGCACCTATGTTGGAGTCTGGAGAGGCCCCAGGACCTGTCACAGCTAGTGAGGAGGTAGGGCAGGAAGAGACTCCGAGGCAGCAACGTTACACACGGAGAGAAAAAAGGGTTGCTCAGTTTGATATTGGGGGAGGACTTGGGTTGCTTCGGAAGCATCTAGACAGGTTGGTTCCCTCAGATATTTGTAAACTGCAGTTGGAGGATCCGGAAGTTCAGAAGTGTGGTAATGGTGCTGTCGAGATCAAACACGAGGACGGGGAAGCATGTCGTGTGAACCTGTTGGAGGAGTTTGTGAGGCAACCACCTGAGCAGCCTACTGTCCCTGTGTTGGTCTGCCGCGGCCAAGGTGGAGAAGGAGAGGGGGGCAGTAGGGCACAGGTGGAGGAGAGTAGGGATTGTCATGTCTCGGCGGAGCAGTGGGCGGGGGACACGAGTCTGGTGGCTGTGGAAGCGCTAGAGCACCTGCCTGAGCAGCAGTGTGCAGCACTACAGCACCAGCTCGGTTCATACCCCACTGGTCGTGCCGAGCCCCTGAGTCTCACAACTCGGGCGGTGCAAGATGTTCCACGGGCAGGTCACGTGAATGTTGAAAGACCGTTAGCCTCGTTGTTTCGGTGGTTCAAGGTGGGCGACGAGGCTTTGGCATGGTTGCCAGGTCAGGGTCGACCCATGGCTGCCAAGGGTGGTGGTCAAAAGGAGGACATTGAGCAGATTGGTGAGGTTGGCTGTGGAGTGGATGTGCCCGGTCGTCACATAGCCTCCCAATGCTGCTCTAGTCTAATGCAACAGCCCTACCATAGACCGACTGTATCTGGCCATGTCTCTAAAAGCGGTGATGCTGAGCAGGCAGATGTCGTCACAAGGAATGCGGGGGTGCGCATGTACGGTATCGGCGGGGAAGCCTTAGCAATAATGAACTATGGGAGTGACTGCACAGGTGGTACTGATTGTCCCTCTCATGACCTGGCTGTTCTAGGGACGAAGGTGGAGAAGGAGGGAGACTACAGGTTAGAAGCTGCGGTCTCGGCTGGGTTGTGGGAGGGCACTAGGCATGTTGTTTGTGGAGACAGTGCAAGGCAGTTGTTTACTAGGCTATGGCAGTACTTTCGCATGTTTGTTGCTTCTCCAGGCCTGATGTACGGGGTAGAATCCGACATGCAGGCTGGAGATAGTGCAAGGCTCAGTTTAATTCCCTACCGTATAAATCCTGCTCGACAGCCTATGGTGCAAGCAGAGCTGGATGTTGTGGACGGGAGTACCTACCAGTGCAATGTTATGCCTGACGGACTTGAGAATGCACCAGCAACGGTTCAGAACCTGATGAATGAAATTGAAAAGGACGATGATGGGCTGGAGCATCCTGTTAGTTTCTGCTCGGAGAAGTACAATTCGGCCCAGGGGAGCTGCTCTGTTGTCGAGGAGGAGCTGCTGGCGGTTGTGCTTGCGCTGGGGCATTTCGAGGTCTATGTTCCAGCCTATGGTCCGGTCGTTGTAGTTTACCCAGATCATCACCCTCTCAAGATCTTGGACCAGTTTCACAATCGGAATATGAGGCTGACCAGGTGGTCACTAAGGTTATTGGTATATAACCTGGACATACGCCATATTGCCGGTTGTGACAACGTGGTTGCAGATGGTCGTTCAAGGGTATATGATCCTGGGTAGATTGACACACGGGTAGCCTCCTGCTTTAGTTTGAATAGTATTTTGCGCTTGGTGCTTGTTGGCTCGCGGTTGTAGCCCAGCGTATTGGGTCGTAAAGCAGGAGTTGAGCGTTTGGTATAGAAGAAAATAGGCTGCCCTTATAGTGCAGCCGGAAAAAACATATTAAAATATAAAAATCATATAAAAACTCTTTCTTTTTGATATAGATAATTGTATAAGTTTGTCATAGCCTATTGAGTTTGAGTAGTCCACGAACTATCAAACGGCTGAGCTGCTGTAAGCTCGCTCTGGGAGCATGATATTGTGTCTTTTGCTATTGGTGGGAGGAGTTATAAAATGTGATTTTTTTTTTTAATAAGATGTGTTTTAGTGATAAACTCAGCCTTGTTTTAGTGCCATGCGGTCGCTGGGTGTGAGGGGCTTGATGGGGTTCTGTGTGTCAGATTTTAGCTCAGGGTTGAGCAAGTAAAATCTTGGGGGAGGTGTGACGCATGTCGAGTATGAGCATGCTGTACAGAACGCCCAGTCATGCCCCACTCTCGCTAGGATCGTCAGGGCAGGAACTTTGGCTGTAGTCTGTGTAGAGTTTCCTAACTTAGTTTATGTGAGCCGTTGTACTATAAGTATTATAAATATGTATCTTGTTTTCATCTGAGTCAACGAGTTCTATTTTATATCATTAGTTATAAGTGTTGTGTGTGGGACTTATTTGTAATGATGAAAGGAGAGAGAGAGATTACGTAACGAGGGCCAGCGAGTGCGCCATGAGGCAGGTAGGCCTAACTCCCCTCCTTCCTCCTCCCTCCTCCCTCTCAGTGCGTGGGAAATCCTTTGTCGATCCCAGATTGAGAGAGAATATTACGTAACGATTGCTAGTGGGCGGTCCTTAGTAGTTGGCGATATGCTCACTAGAGGGCCGAGTATAAAAAGGGAGGTCTCGCCGCATTTTCCTTAGAACTCATTAGGCAGAGCGACTTCTCATATCCCTTGCAACTATATATATTCTTCCGACTGATGTGAACTTTCCCTACTCTCTGTACCGCCTACCTTCTTCTTTTCCCGAACCCTTTTTAACCTCAATGACCCCTTTGGTGCAGATCTAGTCAGCCAAAGTATTATCGCTTGAGTTCTCACGAGATATATGCCTATTAGATAGCCTATTTTGGAAGGGATAACTAGAATAGGATTGATTAATGTTTGTTGCACTCGTATATGCATTTCCCTGTGTATGATTATTCATGTTCCTGTTTTCTGCTGATCTAGGTGATGCTAGACTGGGATGAGGCTACTAGAGTTGTGATTCCCTATGAGTATTAGGTTTTGTTGAACCTGTACAATCGCAACGGAGACTTGGGAAGCCTAGGTGGTCTTTCTGACTGTGTACCTTGTGAGTTTAGCACTGTGTTGCGAGTGAGGGCTTTTGCCTCTGCCACCCAGCACTGTGCTAACTCGTTTGCTTGACTTTGAGAGGATCGCCAGGAGAGAACCAGATACTAGTGATCTGGATCTCTCAAGAGAGCATCCCGTCAATTACCGTAATTTGGCCGCACAGTCTTAAGGACCTCGCTAGGCTACGAGCCGCTTGCTCAGCCATTGTTTCCTAGCCTACTACATCCCAGCTAGACTTTGCTCGGTCAGCAGATACAGCATAGTATTGAAGCTTTCCTTATGTATGTTATTGTTTATGCACTATTGATTTCATGTGTGGCACGCATAAGCTACTTTAGAGATTAGTGGCCCCCGAGCACAATCCTAGTAGGCTATGGCCAGTGCATTGTCGGAGTACTTCTTTTATATGTTTGCCATTTACTACTGTCTATTCTTCTAATTCTTCTTATGTCAATTTAAAGCCTTTAATATTAGTTAATTGCCAGTGTGTTGCTTATTGAATTGCTGTTCAAAATCCGATACTTACTTCTTACGAGTATCCGAGAAGCATCTAACTTTATCAGAAGATTCCTTGCTCGATGCTCGAGGACTATTGTTTAACGTAACGTAATAGTGCCGATCCGAAGTAGAGGGTGGAGGACTTCTTAAGTTCTTAGTCAAGGGTGGATTACTTCGGCTTCGGCCAACACTATTCTTTGGTGTTGTTGTATTTACTTCTTTGTTTGATTGTTGACCAGACTAGATAACTCCCGTCTCTTTATTAGTCTGTTGTGAAACGCTAGTACCGAGTTCTTGTATACCCCGTTATAGCAGATAGAACTCTGGAGGGTATTGGTGTTTTTTGTTCGGCTGGCAGTACTCTGGGGTTGGGATCGTGTGTTTCCGTTGTGGCAGCGAGCCATACTCGAGTCCTGTTTGAGAGCCCTAGTGTACCCGAGTGCCCGGTCGTAACACATTACATAACCGGGAAGTGAATACTCTGCTAAAAAGTCTCTATCTTCTGTATTGAGCCAAGATTCTGTTATGCCAATCACATCATAATTTTCTGTAAACACTAGTTCCTCTAAATCTGAAAATTTATTGCGTATGCTACGAGCGTTTGCATAGAAAACCTTTAAATTTGTTATTTTAGAACTCACGGAACGCTCTTTAATAATATTTTTGGTTCTTGTCGGATCTACATTTATGTTCATGGCTGTCCTCGGTCCTCGCTGTCTTCGGTCCTTATCGCTGGTGGTCCTCGGTTGCCTCTGTTTTTTTCTTGGCGTTGGATGATTTATGTCACTGCTGCTTCTTCTCTGATGGCGTTTTTTGATCCATGGCTGCGGACTGCTTCGTGTAGGAGACGACCCATGCGTGCTGAACCCACAGGGTTTAGATGAGTGCCATCCTTGCGGAACAGAGTAGGCTGGTTGTAGAAGTTGTCCCAGAGGTTGATGAATTCAACTTCTTGAGAGAGAGAGAGAGAGAGAGAGAGAGAGAGAGAGAGAGAGAGAGAGAGAGAGAGAGAGAGAGAGAGAGATTCAAGGGTTCCACAGGTATAACATAATGAAGTGGCTACGGGACACCACTGGTGGTGAAAAACCTGTTATCCTCCGGCAAATTGTTGGGTTGAGTGAGTGAAGGGGGGGACAGTGAATGAAGGAGGATGCATGTTTTTCATAATACGTGTTGCTAGCCCCAAACGCGCGAGCAACTGTGGCTTTCAACCATGCGACACATCCCCTTTTATTTATGTGCATCACACATGTTACATACAAATACAGTTTATGTTTTGTTTTACCCTACTGTGGAAAGACTACGGATACACCACTCCTGCCCGGGCCTCACACAGTGGCATGACCCAGTCCAGTCGAACTGAGCTCATGACGCTGGTGGCATTGCCCCATTGCACCACTGGTGGTGTCCCGTAGCCCAAGGTCCATAGATGTATCTATGGATCTTGCCGTAGCCCAGCCTCACTGGCTGGGCTGCGTGACACTACCAGTGGTGTCTCGCAGCCCAGCCACACTGGGTAGGCTACGGCAAGGTCCATAGATCCTCAGTGTTTTGGAGGACAAGCAGCCTAGAAGGGTCACTAGACCTGTTGTTGCTTGATTTCCTTTGTACTCCTTTGTCTGGTGTAGGGCGAGTGGTGGTGACGGGTGGCCATGGCATACCCCACCTCTCGTCGTCGTCCCCCCCCCCCCCCCAACCACCCACCCACCCACCACCCACCCACCCACCCACCACCACCACCACCACACACACACACACACACACACACACACACGGGCGGGGAAGAGACATTTGGGCAAGTCTCCTAACGGTGTAGCCTCTGTTCACCTAGCAGTATAAATAGGAACCTGGTGTAAGTGGACGAAGTTGTGACGTCCCATCTGGGGTTGGTGATCGGTTACAAGGTGAGATGGGTATCGTGCTGGTCAACCTAAGCTACTGGTCAACCTAAGCCTTCGGGTGAGACTGGTACCGTAGTGAGAATGGTACCGTACAGATTAACCCTAAGCCTTCGTTTCCAGATGTCGCCAATTGGCTAAAATACAGACTACACACACATCCACAGCCATTCCAACGATACATAAACACTTACCATGCATTTCACGCAATACATTCCCAGTTAAGGAGGCGCGATAATAATGAGCTTAGCTCGCATTTGCGTGGATTCCCCTTGACGAACAAGCAAGTGAATAACACACACACCACCTCTCTAGTGTGTACTATAAGTCAACCATGGCAGCCTTCTTTCGTCCAGGGTCGGGTTTAGGCATATAATTATTGATCCCTCCTTCCTTCTTCGAGACAGACGTGTGTGTGTGTGTGTGTGTGTGTGTGTGTGTGTGTGTGTGTGTGTGTATGTGCAAGCGTGTGCGTGTGATTGTATGTAATAATAATAATAATCGGTTTATTTCAAGCCGGCAGCCAATGGGGCTGAAAATACACAGACTTAACCTAGATCTTATCCTAATGGATCAACAGACTGATCCTGGCAGCTAACGAGAGCGCCTACATACTCCCAAGGGAGTAGGACGTGGGCAGGAGACTTTGTGGGTCCCCCGAGACGAATCCGCCCAGATCTTGCCTTCACGGCCAGGGAAAGTTTTGAGAGAACTTCCCCTGCCGGCGCCTGGGATTGAACCCCCGACACCAGAGCTAGTGCTCCCAATACAGAGTACTAAGCGCGCTCGGCCACCGTGACCGTAAAATAGGTGTGTGTGTGTGTGTGTGTGAGTGATTGTGTGTGTGTGAGAATGTGCGTGTGTGTATATATGTATTTACCAGTATGTATGTGTGTGTGTGTGTGTTTACTCGTGCATCTTTGTGTGCGTGCGTGTGTGTGTTTGTGTTTACCCGTGCATCTGTTTGGGCCAATGCACCTGTTTGTCAGAAGAAGGAAGCCAGAGTAGGCAGGTGTGTGGCCAGCAAACATACCCGTGTGTCTGACTCTGCTTGCAAACCCGCAATTTCTGCATGCGGAAACCACTCATTAATTCGCGTAATTGAAGCAAAACGGATGATTTCACATTAGCATAAACACGAAAGTCAAACGTGGAATGCATAATCTGTATCTTTATATACAAATAATGATAATAATAATAATAATAATAATAATAATAATAATAATAATAATAATATAAAAAGAACAACGAATACTACTATAAATACTATTAAAACTATATATAGATACTATACAATTATTGCTGGAATAAGAGGCAATTATTGTAACGCGTAAGAAATAGGCCCCACCACATAAATTTATAGAAAGCCATGCAACAGAAAACGGATAACAAATATAGTGAAGAAGAAAACGAAAAACAGGCAAAACACTTGAGTAACCCTGGACAAGGATAGTAATATATGGATAGTAAATACTAATAGGATGGGGCACTCAGCGTTAATTTTTGTTATTGCCCGGGCTCGCCGCGACGGTAGCACCTCTAGCGGCCAATAGGAAACACTACTCTTGCTGGCGTACACTTCATCTCAATAACCATACACATTACTCTGTATGCTGAAGATAATATCAGTATGATAATATCACTTGTGTATAAACATTTATAAGCGATTTTGAATACATAATAAGATAAACAGAAAGGAAATAATTAAGAAACTAAATTTATACCAAGAATGAAATTATACAGTTGTAGGCTACTTCATTGTTTACAGCTGTATTGCTGATCACATCTTATATTATGTACATATTCATGAAAAAGAAACACAAGTATATAGAGTTTACAGTATATTATATAGACTACAGAACATAGTGAATATGTAATAGCCTGCAGTACAGTAGACCACCACCACCACCACCTTGTATATTTTATTCTTAACACTACAGAACATTGTGATTATATACTGTAGCCTAATACTCCATCACCACCTATAAAGCCATTCTTATGACTACTGTATGTAACATTGTTTGTGAATACACCACCACCACCACAACTGCTACTACTACTACTACTATACCCTGTTTATTATATACTGTAGCCTAATACTCCATCACCACCTATAAAGCCATTCTTATGACTACTGTATGTAACATTGTTTGTGAATACACCACCACCACCACAACTGCTACTACTACTACTACTATACCCTGTTTATTATATACTGTAGCCTAATACTCCATCACCACCTATAAAGCCATTCTTATGACTACTGTATGTAACATTGTTTGTGAATACACCACCACCACCACAACTGCTACTACTACTACTACTATACCCTGTTTATTATATACTGTAGCCTAATACTCCATCACCACCTATAAAGCCATTCTTATGACTACTGTATGTAACATTGTTTGTGAATACACCACCACCACCACAACTGCTACTACTACTACTACTATACCCTGTTTATTATATACTGTAGCCTAATACTCCATCACCACCTATAAAGCCATTCTTATGACTACTGTATGTAACATTGTTTGTGAATACACCACCACCACCACAACTGCTACTACTACTACTACTATACCCTGTTTATTATATACTGTAGCCTAATACTCCATCACCACCTATAAAGCCATTCTTATGACTACTGTATGTAACATTGTTTGTGAATACACCACCACCACCACAACTGCTACTACTACTACTACTATACCCTGTTTATTATATACTGTAGCCTAATACTCCATCACCACCTATAAAGCCATTCTTATGACTACTGTATGTAACATTGTTTGTGAATACACCACCACCACCACAACTGCTACTACTACTACTACTATACCCTGTTTATTATATACTGTAGCCTAATACTCCATCACCACCTATAAAGCCATTCTTATGACTACTGTATGTAACATTGTTTGTGAATACACCACCACCACCACAACTGCTACTACTACTACTACTATACCCTGTTTATTATATACTGTAGCCTAATACTCCATCACCACCTATAAAGCCATTCTTATGACTACTGTATGTAACATTGTTTGTGAATACACCACCACCACCACAACTGCTACTACTACTACTACTATACCCTGTTTATTATATACTGTAGCCTAATACTCCATCACCACCTATAAAGCCATTCTTATGACTACTGTATGTAACATTGTTTGTGAATACACCACCACCACCACAACTGCTACTACTACTACTACTATACCCTGTTTATTATATACTGTAGCCTAATACTCCATCACCACCTATAAAGCCATTCTTATGACTACTGTATGTAACATTGTTTGTGAATACACCACCACCACCACAACTGCTACTACTACTACTACTATACCCTGTTTATTATATACTGTAGCCTAATACTCCATCACCACCTATAAAGCCATTCTTATGACTACTGTATGTAACATTGTTTGTGAATACACCACCACCACCACAACTGCTACTACTACTACTACTATACCCTGTTTATTATATACTGTAGCCTAATACTCCATCACCACCTATAAAGCCATTCTTATGACTACTGTATGTAACATTGTTTGTGAATACACCACCACCACCACAACTGCTACTACTACTACTACTATACCCTGTTTATTATATACTGTAGCCTAATACTCCATCACCACCTATAAAGCCATTCTTATGACTACTGTATGTAACATTGTTTGTGAATACACCACCACCACCACAACTGCTACTACTACTACTACTATACCCTGTTTATTATATACTGTAGCCTAATACTCCATCACCACCTATAAAGCCATTCTTATGACTACTGTATGTAACATTGTTTGTGAATACACCACCACCACCACAACTGCTACTACTACTACTACTATACCCTGTTTATTATATACTGTAGCCTAATACTCCATCACCACCTATAAAGCCATTCTTATGACTACTGTATGTAACATTGTTTGTGAATACACCACCACCACCACAACTGCTACTACTACTACTACTATACCCTGTTTATTATATACTGTAGCCTAATACTCCATCACCACCTATAAAGCCATTCTTATGACTACTGTATGTAACATTGTTTGTGAATACACCACCACCACCACAACTGCTACTACTACTACTACTATACCCTGTTTATTATATACTGTAGCCTAATACTCCATCACCACCTATAAAGCCATTCTTATGACTACTGTATGTAACATTGTTTGTGAATACACCACCACCACCACAACTGCTACTACTACTACTACTATACCCTGTTTATTATATACTGTAGCCTAATACTCCATCACCACCTATAAAGCCATTCTTATGACTACTGTATGTAACATTGTTTGTGAATACACCACCACCACCACAACTGCTACTACTACTACTACTATACCCTGTTTATTATATACTGTAGCCTAATACTCCATCACCACCTATAAAGCCATTCTTATGACTACTGTATGTAACATTGTTTGTGAATACACCACCACCACCACAACTGCTACTACTACTACTACTATACCCTGTTTATTATATACTGTAGCCTAATACTCCATCACCACCTATAAAGCCATTCTTATGACTACTGTATGTAACATTGTTTGTGAATACACCACCACCACCACAACTGCTACTACTACTACTACTATACCCTGTTTATTATATACTGTAGCCTAATACTCCATCACCACCTATAAAGCCATTCTTATGACTACTGTATGTAACATTGTTTGTGAATACACCACCACCACCACAACTGCTACTACTACTACTACTATACCCTGTTTATTATATACTGTAGCCTAATACTCCATCACCACCTATAAAGCCATTCTTATGACTACTGTATGTAACATTGTTTGTGAATACACCACCACCACCACAACTGCTACTACTACTACTACTATACCCTGTTTATTATATACTGTAGCCTAATACTCCATCACCACCTATAAAGCCATTCTTATGACTACTGTATGTAACATTGTTTGTGAATACACCACCACCACCACAACTGCTACTACTACTACTACTATACCCTGTTTATTATATACTGTAGCCTAATACTCCATCACCACCTATAAAGCCATTCTTATGACTACTGTATGTAACATTGTTTGTGAATACACCACCACCACCACAACTGCTACTACTACTACTACTATACCCTGTTTATTATATACTGTAGCCTAATACTCCATCACCACCTATAAAGCCATTCTTATGACTACTGTATGTAACATTGTTTGTGAATACACCACCACCACCACAACTGCTACTACTACTACTACTATACCCTGTTTATTATATACTGTAGCCTAATACTCCATCACCACCTATAAAGCCATTCTTATGACTACTGTATGTAACATTGTTTGTGAATACACCACCACCACCACAACTGCTACTACTACTACTACTATACCCTGTTTATTATATACTGTAGCCTAATACTCCATCACCACCTATAAAGCCATTCTTATGACTACTGTATGTAACATTGTTTGTGAATACACCACCACCACCACAACTGCTACTACTACTACTATACCCTGTTTATTATATACTGTAGCCTAATACTCCATCACCACCTATAAAGCCATTCTTATGACTACTGTATGTAACATTGTTTGTGAATACACCACCACCACCACAACTGCTACTACTACTACTACTATACCCTGTTTATTATATACTGTAGCCTAATACTCCATCACCACCTATAAAGCCATTCTTATGACTACTGTATGTAACATTGTTTGTGAATACACCACCACCACCACAACTGCTACTACTACTACTACTATACCCTGTTTATTATATACTGTAGCCTAATACTCCATCACCACCTATAAAGCCATTCTTATGACTACTGTATGTAACATTGTTTGTGAATACACCACCACCACCACAACTGCTACTACTACTACTACTATACCCTGTTTATTATATACTGTAGCCTAATACTCCATCACCACCTATAAAGCCATTCTTATGACTACTGTATGTAACATTGTTTGTGAATACACCACCACCACCACAACTGCTACTACTACTACTACTATACCCTGTTTATTATATACTGTAGCCTAATACTCCATCACCACCTATAAAGCCATTCTTATGACTACTGTATGTAACATTGTTTGTGAATACACCACCACCACCACAACTGCTACTACTACTACTACTATACCCTGTTTATTATATACTGTAGCCTAATACTCCATCACCACCTATAAAGCCATTCTTATGACTACTGTATGTAACATTGTTTGTGAATACACCACCACCACCACAACTGCTACTACTACTACTACTATACCCTGTTTATTATATACTGTAGCCTAATACTCCATCACCACCTATAAAGCCATTCTTATGACTACTGTATGTAACATTGTTTGTGAATACACCACCACCACCACAACTGCTACTACTACTACTACTATACCCTGTTTATTATATACTGTAGCCTAATACTCCATCACCACCTATAAAGCCATTCTTATGACTACTGTATGTAACATTGTTTGTGAATACACCACCACCACCACAACTGCTACTACTACTACTACTATACCCTGTTTATTATATACTGTAGCCTAATACTCCATCACCACCTATAAAGCCATTCTTATGACTACTGTATGTAACATTGTTTGTGAATACACCACCACCACCACAACTGCTACTACTACTACTACTATACCCTGTTTATTATATACTGTAGCCTAATACTCCATCACCACCTATAAAGCCATTCTTATGACTACTGTATGTAACATTGTTTGTGAATACACCACCACCACCACAACTGCTACTACTACTACTACTATACCCTGTTTATTATATACTGTAGCCTAATACTCCATCACCACCTATAAAGCCATTCTTATGACTACTGTATGTAACATTGTTTGTGAATACACCACCACCACCACAACTGCTACTACTACTACTACTATACCCTGTTTATTATATACTGTAGCCTAATACTCCATCACCACCTATAAAGCCATTCTTATGACTACTGTATGTAACATTGTTTGTGAATACACCACCACCACCACAACTGCTACTACTACTACTACTATACCCTGTTTATTATATACTGTAGCCTAATACTCCATCACCACCTATAAAGCCATTCTTATGACTACTGTATGTAACATTGTTTGTGAATACACCACCACCACCACAACTGCTACTACTACTACTACTATACCCTGTTTATTATATACTGTAGCCTAATACTCCATCACCACCTATAAAGCCATTCTTATGACTACTGTATGTAACATTGTTTGTGAATACACCACCACCACCACAACTGCTACTACTACTACTACTATACCCTGTTTATTATATACTGTAGCCTAATACTCCATCACCACCTATAAAGCCATTCTTATGACTACTGTATGTAACATTGTTTGTGAATACACCACCACCACCACAACTGCTACTACTACTACTACTATACCCTGTTTATTATATACTGTAGCCTAATACTCCATCACCACCTATAAAGCCATTCTTATGACTACTGTATGTAACATTGTTTGTGAATACACCACCACCACCACAACTGCTACTACTACTACTACTATACCCTGTTTATTATATACTGTAGCCTAATACTCCATCACCACCTATAAAGCCATTCTTATGACTACTGTATGTAACATTGTTTGTGAATACACCACCACCACCACAACTGCTACTACTACTACTACTATACCCTGTTTATTATATACTGTAGCCTAATACTCCATCACCACCTATAAAGCCATTCTTATGACTACTGTATGTAACATTGTTTGTGAATACACCACCACCACCACAACTGCTACTACTACTACTACTATACCCTGTTTATTATATACTGTAGCCTAATACTCCATCACCACCTATAAAGCCATTCTTATGACTACTGTATGTAACATTGTTTGTGAATACACCACCACCACCACAACTGCTACTACTACTACTACTATACCCTGTTTATTATATACTGTAGCCTAATACTCCATCACCACCTATAAAGCCATTCTTATGACTACTGTATGTAACATTGTTTGTGAATACACCACCACCACCACAACTGCTACTACTACTACTACTATACCCTGTTTATTATATACTGTAGCCTAATACTCCATCACCACCTATAAAGCCATTCTTATGACTACTGTATGTAACATTGTTTGTGAATACACCACCACCACCACAACTGCTACTACTACTACTACTATACCCTGTTTATTATATACTGTAGCCTAATACTCCATCACCACCTATAAAGCCATTCTTATGACTACTGTATGTAACATTGTTTGTGAATACACCACCACCACCACAACTGCTACTACTACTACTACTATACCCTGTTTATTATATACTGTAGCCTAATACTCCATCACCACCTATAAAGCCATTCTTATGACTACTGTATGTAACATTGTTTGTGAATACACCACCACCACCACAACTGCTACTACTACTACTACTATACCCTGTTTATTATATACTGTAGCCTAATACTCCATCACCACCTATAAAGCCATTCTTATGACTACTGTATGTAACAGTAACATTGTTTGTGAATACACCACCACCACCACAACTGCTACTACTACTACTACTATACCCTGTTTATTATATACTGTAGCCTAATACTCCATCACCACCTATAAAGCCATTCTTATGACTACTGTATGTAACATTGTTTGTGAATACACCACCACCACCACAACTGCTACTACTACTACTACTATACCCTGTTTATTATATACTGTAGCCTAATACTCCATCACCACCTATAAAGCCATTCTTATGACTACTGTATGTAACATTGTTTGTGAATACACCACCACCACCACAACTGCTACTACTACTACTACTATACCCTGTTTATTATATACTGTAGCCTAATACTCCATCACCACCTATAAAGCCATTCTTATGACTACTGTATGTAACATTGTTTGTGAATACACCACCACCACCACAACTGCTACTACTACTACTACTATACCCTGTTTATTATATACTGTAGCCTAATACTCCATCACCACCTATAAAGCCATTCTTATGACTACTGTATGTAACATTGTTTGTGAATACACCACCACCACCACAACTGCTACTACTACTACTACTATACCCTGTTTATTATATACTGTAGCCTAATACTCCATCACCACCTATAAAGCCATTCTTATGACTACTGTATGTAACATTGTTTGTGAATACACCACCACCACCACAACTGCTACTACTACTACTACTATACCCTGTTTATTATATACTGTAGCCTAATACTCCATCACCACCTATAAAGCCATTCTTATGACTACTGTATGTAACATTGTTTGTGAATACACCACCACCACCACAACTGCTACTACTACTACTACTATACCCTGTTTATTATATACTGTAGCCTAATACTCCATCACCACCTATAAAGCCATTCTTATGACTACTGTATGTAACATTGTTTGTGAATACACCACCACCACCACAACTGCTACTACTACTACTACTATACCCTGTTTATTATATACTGTAGCCTAATACTCCATCACCACCTATAAAGCCATTCTTATGACTACTGTATGTAACATTGTTTGTGAATACACCACCACCACCACAACTGCTACTACTACTACTACTATACCCTGTTTATTATATACTGTAGCCTAATACTCCATCACCACCTATAAAGCCATTCTTATGACTACTGTATGTAACATTGTTTGTGAATACACCACCACCACCACAACTGCTACTACTACTACTACTATACCCTGTTTATTATATACTGTAGCCTAATACTCCATCACCACCTATAAAGCCATTCTTATGACTACTGTATGTAACATTGTTTGTGAATACACCACCACCACCACAACTGCTACTACTACTACTACTATACCCTGTTTATTATATACTGTAGCCTAATACTCCATCACCACCTATAAAGCCATTCTTATGACTACTGTATGTAACATTGTTTGTGAATACACCACCACCACCACAACTGCTACTACTACTACTACTATACCCTGTTTATTATATACTGTAGCCTAATACTCCATCACCACCTATAAAGCCATTCTTATGACTACTGTATGTAACATTGTTTGTGAATACACCACCACCACCACAACTGCTACTACTACTACTACTATACCCTGTTTATTATATACTGTAGCCTAATACTCCATCACCACCTATAAAGCCATTCTTATGACTACTGTATGTAACATTGTTTGTGAATACACCACCACCACCACAACTGCTACTACTACTACTACTATACCCTGTTTATTATATACTGTAGCCTAATACTCCATCACCACCTATAAAGCCATTCTTATGACTACTGTATGTAACATTGTTTGTGAATACACCACCACCACCACAACTGCTACTACTACTACTACTATACCCTGTTTATTATATACTGTAGCCTAATACTCCATCACCACCTATAAAGCCATTCTTATGACTACTGTATGTAACATTGTTTGTGAATACACCACCACCACCACAACTGCTACTACTACTACTACTATACCCTGTTTATTATATACTGTAGCCTAATACTCCATCACCACCTATAAAGCCATTCTTATGACTACTGTATGTAACATTGTTTGTGAATACACCACCACCACCACAACTGCTACTACTACTACTATACCCTGTTTATTATATACTGTAGCCTAATACTCCATCACCACCTATAAAGCCATTCTTATGACTACTGTATGTAACATTGTTTGTGAATACACCACCACCACCACAACTGCTACTACTACTACTACTATACCCTGTTTATTATATACTGTAGCCTAATACTCCATCACCACCTATAAAGCCATTCTTATGACTACTGTATGTAACATTGTTTGTGAATACACCACCACCACCACAACTGCTACTACTACTACTACTATACCCTGTTTATTATATACTGTAGCCTAATACTCCATCACCACCTATAAAGCCATTCTTATGACTACTGTATGTAACATTGTTTGTGAATACACCACCACCACCACAACTGCTACTACTACTACTACTATACCCTGTTTATTATATACTGTAGCCTAATACTCCATCACCACCTATAAAGCCATTCTTATGACTACTGTATGTAACATTGTTTGTGAATACACCACCACCACCACAACTGCTACTACTCCTACTACTATACCCTGTTTATTATATACTGTAGCCTAATACTCCATCACCACCTATAAAGCCATTCTTATGACTACTGTATGTAACATTGTTTGTGAATACACCACCACCACCACAACTGCTACTACTACTACTACTATACCCTGTTTATTATATACTGTAGCCTAATACTCCATCACCACCTATAAAGCCATTCTTATGACTACTGTATGTAACATTGTTTGTGAATACACCACCACCACCACAACTGCTACTACTACTATACCCTGTTTATTATATACTGTAGCCTAATACTCCATCACCACCTATAAAGCCATTCTTATGACTACTGTATGTAACATTGTTTGTGAATACACCACCACCACCACAACTGCTACTACTACTACTACTATACCCTGTTTATTATATACTGTAGCCTAATACTCCATCACCACCTATAAAGCCATTCTTATGACTACTGTATGTAACATTGTTTGTGAATACACCACCACCACCACAACTGCTACTACTACTACTACTATACCCTGTTTATTATATACTGTAGCCTAATACTCCATCACCACCTATAAAGCCATTCTTATGACTACTGTATGTAACATTGTTTGTGAATACACCACCACCACCACAACTGCTACTACTACTACTACTATACCCTGTTTATTATATACTGTAGCCTAATACTCCATCACCACCTATAAAGCCATTCTTATGACTACTGTATGTAACATTGTTTGTGAATACACCACCACCACCACAACTGCTACTACTACTACTACTATACCCTGTTTATTATATACTGTAGCCTAATACTCCATCACCACCTATAAAGCCATTCTTATGACTACTGTATGTAACATTGTTTGTGAATACACCACCACCACCACAACTGCTACTACTACTACTACTATACCCTGTTTATTATATACTGTAGCCTAATACTCCATCACCACCTATAAAGCCATTCTTATGACTACTGTATGTAACATTGTTTGTGAATACACCACCACCACCACAACTGCTACTACTACTACTACTATACCCTGTTTATTATATACTGTAGCCTAATACTCCATCACCACCTATAAAGCCATTCTTATGACTACTGTATGTAACATTGTTTGTGAATACACCACCACCACCACAACTGCTACTACTACTACTACTATACCCTGTTTATTATATACTGTAGCCTAATACTCCATCACCACCTATAAAGCCATTCTTATGACTACTGTATGTAACATTGTTTGTGAATACACCACCACCACCACAACTGCTACTACTACTACTACTATACCCTGTTTATTATATACTGTAGCCTAATACTCCATCACCACCTATAAAGCCATTCTTATGACTACTGTATGTAACATTGTTTGTGAATACACCACCACCACCACAACTGCTACTACTACTACTACTATACCCTGTTTATTATATACTGTAGCCTAATACTCCATCACCACCTATAAAGCCATTCTTATGACTACTGTATGTAACATTGTTTGTGAATACACCACCACCACCACAACTGCTACTACTACTACTACTCCCCGCTCTGCCTGCTTCGTTGGTTTCACTTTTGAACACGTGCGGGGGCTGACGGAGGCGGCAGGAGGGGAGTGCATGCCCGCATGCCCACCCTTCCTGCCGCCCCCAACTAATTGTAGTGGGCCCTATCATTTCTCATCCTTTCTGTTTTCCGTTTTTCCCTTCTTCCCGCTGCCCCCTCCTTTGGGAGCACCGTGACTGTCATGAGGTAAACGACCGTACTCACTCTTTGGTTTCGTTGGAGGGTGTTGTGGGTCGGCAATCCCTACACCCGTCGAACTGTGGTACCCGACGTGTTCGAGCGAGGGGAAAATTTTATGCCAAACCCTAACCCTTGTGCTGGGTCGGCGATCGACGGATCGACGGCCCTTAAGGTGCATTAGTCGGGGTGTATATCTGCAAGAATTCCTAGAGCGGTCGTCCCGTCCTCTAATTGTGGCTCCATGGTGGGTTTGGAATCTGACTCAGATGAATTTAGAAATATTCGTCCTATGGAATCTAAAATTGCCCCCTCTGACGCCGACCCCTGCGAGAAATTGGACTGCCTCAAGGACCCTTCCCCTGCTGCCAACAGTGCCGGAGTTCCCCACTCAGGCATGACACCCACAGACCTTGGCAAACCTCCTAAGGATACTGTGACGATTTCTCCATCGTCGGGTAGTGAGATCCATCAGGTGATCTCCCCGGCATCAATTCCTATGCACAGTACTGCCTCTGTGATCAATAATAGTGATGACAACCCCACAGTCTCGACTTTAACTTCTAAATTACCAGATTATGATTCTAGCCTTAGCCTACCTCTTCATTCCGTTGACAACCTTACTGAAGAACCTCGCATACCCTCAGCTGACACCCCTACGGATGCTTCTTGCATCCCTGACCCGTCTGTGACTCCATCTGTTACCATCTTCCCTCCGGATGCAGGATCTCCTACCTCAATTAAACCTGCTTCTGTACCTCCACGATCTCAACGGGCCGTTAATGCAGGTACAGGAAAAGACCTTGCCGGTATTTCCTCTGCCGTTCACACGCTTCAACCGTTCGTACCTTCGCATAACCGACAAAGGCGTAAACGTAACACGTATACCCCTGCTTCGAAGGACACTTATAACGCTATGTTCAGTCCCCCTGATTGGTCATGGTTTTTCACGGTCTCTGGTGAACCTATGGATGATTTCAGTCTATACGATACTCTCGCACAAGATATTGGTGACTTCACCATGCATGCTGTTGGATCGGCCAAGCGCATGATTGAGGTGAAAACACAGGAGCAATCAGAAGCCTTACAAGCCTACCTCGACACCCCCAACGACAGATACACAGGTAAACCAGATGAATACCTGAATCAGTGTACTGGCACGGTTGTGCTCCCTTCCGACTTCGAATTTGCATATCAGAGCTTTACAGACTCAACCAATCGTCTCTTAAAATTATTGCAAAGAACTGACCCCACTGTTGTTAAAGTTGACACTTATACTGCTCCTCAGCGTGGAAATCGGCCCCCACTACGCATTGTCAAAATCTATTTTAAGCGCCATGACCTCCCTATGCATGTCCGTCTTGCAGGTCGCCAACTGCAGGTACGAAGGTATGTTAACAAGCCGAGACAATGCACAAATTGCTGGAAGCTTGGGCATTCAACCCCACGGTGTCGGGCTCTCAATGCTCGTTGCTTAAATTGCGGCTCAGAACAACATGCTCTCAACAATTGTCAAGTCAGCGCGCCCCGTTGTGCAAATTGTGACGGGTCCCACAAAGCCAATGACAGAACATGCCCGCACTTTGCGTTTCATCGTGACGTATTACATTTACAGGCCACAAAAGGACTCCCCTTCCGGTCTGCTGCAGCACAATTAAGGCAGGAAGGTAAATCTCCTCCATATCGACGGTTTGAATCAACTACACCCGCTGACTCCTCTGACCACCAGCGTCCAGAGCAGCCTCCGGCACCACCTATTAGCCCACAACATTACCCCACCAATGATACCTTCCGTTTAGTTCACCTTAACTCCCCGGACCTATCCACCTCTAACAGGTTCGAGGGATTTACTAACTTGACCGATGATACTGAGTTTTGGAACATGACTGCCGAAGAGAACCTCATGGAATGTAACACAGTACCAGATATAGAGACTTCTCCCCAATCTCGCTCCGCCCAGTCGCAGCCTCGGAAAAAGCGTAAGGTTGCAAGTCCTATCCGGTCATTATCCCGGACCTCGAAACTCGGTTCCACCACACAGAAGTGGGTTATGCCTACCCACGATCCGGACTGTGGCTGCCGTAACTGCGGCCGATTCTTTCTACTTCAGCACAAGACTTCTACCCGTACAGTACTCACCGAACATCTTCACAAATTTCTTTCCAAGCGAGCTCCTGCGGAAGATGCTCAAATTCACCCGACTCCTTGTTATTGTGTCACCCATATTTGTGAATCTGATCCTACGCCCAAGGACTTGATGCAGAGATTCCTGAAGGACAATAACCTGTTGGATTCTGACTTGACTAATATAGAGCTATCACAATCCCGATTTGATGTTCACCAACCTCCTGTCAATGTGCGTACCACCCTCACCACGCCTGATCCTCCCTGTAACCTTGAGCGACATGTTTCGTTAGCCGCTCCCCACTGCCCAGATCCCGATGCTCCCACACCTAGAGACATTCCCCCACAAACTCCTGCTAACCCTACGACACCATCATCTGACAAACCTTCGGTAAAGACTCATCATACCCCGAGCCCCTCACAATCTCCTGTATTGATATGTCACACCAATATCCCACCTGACAAATGTGGATGTCCAATTTGTTTCCGTAATTACATCACACCCCATATCTGTGCCACGGATCCCTGCCTCCTTGCTCGGACGCAGGAATTTGTCACCACACGTACACTTCCCCCTAACCCTGATGAAGATGTTACCTCCGCTTATCTATTTATGGACACTCTGCGCCAAAAACTCCTCCACTGCCCCACCCTTGTTCCTAAACTAGTCACACAATTCACAGCTATTTCTGAAAAATTTACCGACCTTACATCTACCCCTTCACCTTCATCCACACAACCCTCTCCACACTCACAACCTTTACCGGACTCTCTTCAAGAGACCTCTCTTGTCGATGACTCTGACAATCCTATTCTTGATGGCATATAACATTTTGCAATGGAATATAAACGGATACCAAACTCGCCTCCGTATGGGAGAATTACAACGATTACTTAAATTATATTCACCATTATGCATTTGCCTCCAACATGTAGGCAATTTTGTTGTCCCCCCCAGGCATTATACTGTTGCTGCTAGCTCCCCTATAACCCCTTCACATCTCCGAACGGCCATCCTTGTGCACTATAAGTGCGTATTTGTTCCTGTCACCCTTGACCCCAACCCTTTTCAAACAACTGCCGTCTCCATTTCATTACCAAACCTTCCTTCTTTGACTGTTTGCTCCTCCTACAATCAACCCTCCTGTCATTACAATACTTCAGACCTTCATCAACTAGTACAACAACTGACCCCACCGTACCTTATTCTGGGCGACTTTAACGCACACTCTCCCCTTTGGGGCAACCCAAACACAGACATCCCAGGCGATAAAATTGAAACATATCTCCTTCATTCTACTCTTTGTTGTCTCAACTTTGACACCCCCACCTACAGATCTGCTACCCACTGTACATTTTCCGCTGTTGATCTTTCCTTTGCCTCGGATGACGCAGCTCCCCTATTTGACTGGTCAGTTTTACAGGATCGCTTCTCCAGCGACCACTACCCTATACTCCTTAAGTATTTGTGCCCTGCATCCTCCCCTCAAATATCGAGTTATAATCTCTCTAAAGCCGATTGGACGTCTTATACGCACTCCTCTGCAGACGTTTCGGACTTCTCCCCTACCTCTTCCCCTGCCCACAATTTTGATTATTTTTCGTCCTTCCTGAACTCCATTGCCCGCACTCATATCCCGCTTACCTCCTCGCTGACGCACCCTCGCCAGGTCCCTTGGTGGACGCCCACTCTAGCCCAAATGATAAAATTCAAGCATCGTGTGGAACGCCTTCTTAAGCGTCTGAGTGTTAGGCAGCGGCGTTTAAAGACTGTTTCCCCCCGGCTTTTTTCCACTAATCGTTACTTTGACCTTATAACCATCACTATTGAAAAAATTGCCCTTAAAACGTTCTATAACAAGATCTGTGCAGTTGTCAAACGCAGTATCCTTGACAACAAGATACTTTCATGGCGATCATATATCTCGTCCTTCAATTCCTGCACCCCTCTCTCTACTTTATGGAAAAAGTTTCGCAGTATCAACGGACGCGCTGTACGGCCTCCACTCTCTCCACTCAAAGACCCTGCCTCGGACTCGCTTACACATGACCCCCTTGACATCGCTGCCATACATGCCAAACATTTCTGTCACGTCAGCTCAGACCAGTCATTGCCTCGTCAATTTCTTCGTTATAAATGTATGGAGGAATCTCGCCCGCTATCTTTTCATAGCGGGAAAACACATGAATATAACACCCCTTTTTCAATTCCGGAATTGCGACACGCGCTCGACCTGTGTACAGACACTACTCCTGGCCCGGATGGATTCTCGTACGCTCTCATCCGTCACCTCCATCCACGTGCGCTACAACATCTTTTACAACTGTACAATCAGTTTTGGATAAGTAACTACTTCCCACCGTCTTGGCGGCATGCTTACACTATACCCGTACCGAAGCCTGGAAAAGATCATAGTCTTCCCACAAATTACAGACCGATTGTGCTTACCTCATGCCTCTGCAAATTAATGGAAAAAATGATCAATCCTCGACTTTTACATTACGCTGAGTCACATGCCCTCCTATCCCCATATCAGAATGGTTCCCGCCCTGGCCGTTCTACACTGCACTCACTTATTCGCCTTGAACACCAAATACGTGATGGGTTCTCCAAGAACCAACCCACAGTGGCAATATTTTTTGACATTGCTAAGGCTTATGACACAACATGGAGACACAGGATTTTAAAAATTTTACACGATTCTGGCATGCGGGGTCCTCTTCCCTGCTTTTTACAAAATTTTCTCTCTAACCGTACATTCCAGGTCAAAAATAATGGTCTCCTATCGGACATTATGTCACAAATTAATGGAATACCACAAGGATGTGCCCTTAGCAGCTTACTCTTTATTATGGCGATCAATAGTGTCATACGCAGCCTCCCACCTGAAATATCGTATAGCTTGTATGTGGACAACTTCGCAATATATTATACTTCTCCCAGTCTGACTCACATACAACGGCGTCTCAACATTGCTCTAAAATCCATCCACTCTTGGGCATCCACTGCTGGTTTTCAATTTTCTGCTGAAAAGACTAACGCCGTTGTATTCTATAGAAATGTTCGACATTTACGTAACCAGTCCATTGCTCTCACCATGGGACATTCTAATATTCAGATCCTTCCGCATACCAGGTTCCTTGGTTTAATCTTTGATACTCACCTCAATTGGAAGAGTCACATTGCCTGCTTAAAGGCACGTTGCCTCCAGAGAATGAATGTTCTGCAAACAGTCGCACGAGTCCATTGGGGCGCAGATCGCGCTACGCTTTTACTGTTCTACAGAGCTACCATCCTCTCAGCCCTAGATTATGGTAGCCCTGTCTATGGCACGGCCTCTGCTTCCACATTAGGAACCCTCGACAGCGTACACCATTTGGGCATCCGCATTAGCTCGGGGGCATTCCGTTCCTCTCGTGTCTCCAATATCCTCTGTGAGGCTGGGACCTTACCTCTAGCCTACCACCGTCGATTAGTCCTCATGCGTACGGCTGTTCGCCTCCGTCATGACCCACCTCTACTAGAACTATTCCATTCCACAGATAACTATCGTTCAACCATTCCAGTGCCATTCCCACTATTGTCTCGCCAATTGCTCTCCACTTACAGTATCACCGTTCCTCCCATAACTCCCCCTCCTAGTCACATCACTCCGTGGACCCTAAAACACCCTACAGTTTGCTTTCACTTAGCAGATCAACTTGATGCCCAAGCCCCATCTCAACGTCGACATCTCGCTTTACAACATCTTGATGATCACATCCCGGCTGTTTTCATTTACACCGATGGCTCGAAAACTGCGGATGCCGTGGGTTGCGCTGCAGTCTCAGACCATGGCTTGTCTCAAAGTACCTTACACCATCACTCCACGGTTTTCACTGCTGAATTGTGGGCTATTCAAGGTGCTTTAAGCACCATCTCTTCATTGTCGAGGAACTCTCCACGGGTCGTTATCTGTAGTGACTCAAAGAGTGCACTGCAAGCCTTATGTGTATTTGCCCCCAAGGACCCATTGGTCAAGACTATCATCCACACAATACACAAATTACAGTGCGCTAATCGTTTCATCACACTGTGCTGGATCCCCGCGCATGTAGGAATTCCCGGGAATGAGCGTGCAGACTTCCTCGCTAAGCAAGCGTGTCATGGTACACCCTCTACTACTTTGCTGCGTTCGGAGGATATGCTCCCTGTCCTCCGTCGCCATGTTTATGATGCTTGGCGAGTTGAGTGGGGAGCGCAACCATTAACTGGCCACCTTCGCTCCATTAAGGATGACATACACTTGTGGCCCTCTTCAATTAATGGTTCACGTGCAGACCAAACCCTATTAACTAGATTACGTTTAGGCCACACGCGCCTCACACATGGTTACCTGATGTCCACCCCTCGTGGTCCACCACCTGAATGCCAACATTGCCATACATCATTGACTGTTTTTCACTTTCTTTGTATTTGTTCCGTCTATGCATCTGAAAGACGGAGATTCTTGCTGAACACCTCATTACATGGCATCCTCTCTGACTCAGACCCTTTCAATTTCACCCCTATTCGTCACTTCCTGAGAGCGATAAATTTATACAATGACATATAACTGCTGACATATATGTGACTTTAAACTCTGTACCACCTCCTCCACCACTAGCCTTGAGAGGGCCTAGGCCCAGTGGGCTAGTATAAAATAAAGCATCATCAACAACAACTACTACTACTATACCCTGTTTATTATATACTGTAGCCTAATACTCCATCACCACCTATAAAGCCATTCTTAGGACTACTGTATGTAACATTGTTTGTGAATACACCACCACCACCACAACTGCTACTACTACTACTACTATAACCTGTTTATTATATACTGTAGCCTAATACTCCATCACCACCTATAAAGCCATTCTTATGACTACTGTATGTAACATTGTTTGTGAATACACCACCACCACCACAACTGCTACTACTACTACTACTATACCCTGTTTATTATATACTGTAGCCTAATACTCCATCACCACCTATAAAGCCATTCTTATGACTACTGTATGTAACATTGTTTGTGAATACACCACCACCACCACAACTGCTACTACTACTACTACTATACCCTGTTTATTATATACTGTAGCCTAATACTCCATCACCACCTATAAAGCCATTCTTATGACTACTGTATGTAACATTGTTTGTGAATACACCACCACCACCACAACTGCTACTACTACTACTACTATACCCTGTTTATTATATACTGTAGCCTAATACTCCATCACCACCTATAAAGCCATTCTTATGACTACTGTATGTAACATTGTTTGTGAATACACCACCACCACCACAACTGCTACTACTACTACTACTATACCCTGTTTATTATATACTGTAGCCTAATACTCCATCACCACCTATAAAGCCATTCTTATGACTACTGTATGTAACATTGTTTGTGAATACACCACCACCACCACAACTGCTACTACTACTACTACTATACCCTGTTTATTATATACTGTAGCCTAATACTCCATCACCACCTATAAAGCCATTCTTATGACTACTGTATGTAACATTGTTTGTGAATACACCACCACCACCACAACTGCTACTACTACTACTACTATACCCTGTTTATTATATACTGTAGCCTAATACTCCATCACCACCTATAAAGCCATTCTTATGACTACTGTATGTAACATTGTTTGTGAATACACCACCACCACCACAACTGCTACTACTACTACTACTATACCCTGTTTATTATATACTGTAGCCTAATACTCCATCACCACCTATAAAGCCATTCTTATGACTACTGTATGTAACATTGTTTGTGAATACACCACCACCACCACAACTGCTACTACTACTACTACTATACCCTGTTTATTATATACTGTAGCCTAATACTCCATCACCACCTATAAAGCCATTCTTATGACTACTGTATGTAACATTGTTTGTGAATACACCACCACCACCACAACTGCTACTACTACTACTACTATACCCTGTTTATTATATACTGTAGCCTAATACTCCATCACCACCTATAAAGCCATTCTTATGACTACTGTATGTAACATTGTTTGTGAATACACCACCACCACCACAACTGCTACTACTACTACTACTATACCCTGTTTATTATATACTGTAGCCTAATACTCCATCACCACCTATAAAGCCATTCTTATGACTACTGTATGTAACATTGTTTGTGAATACACCACCACCACCACAACTGCTACTACTACTACTACTATACCCTGTTTATTATATACTGTAGCCTAATACTCCATCACCACCTATAAAGCCATTCTTATGACTACTGTATGTAACATTGTTTGTGAATACACCACCACCACCACAACTGCTACTACTACTACTACTATACCCTGTTTATTATATACTGTAGCCTAATACTCCACCACCACCTATAAAGCCATTCTTATGACTACTGTATGTAACATTGTTTGTGAATACACCACCACCACCACAACTGCTACTACTACTACTACTATACCCTGTTTATTATATACTGTAGCCTAATACTCCATCACCACCTATAAAGCCATTCTTATGACTACTGTATGTAACATTGTTTGTGAATACACCACCACCACCACAACTGCTACTACTACTACTACTATACCCTGTTTATTATATACTGTAGCCTAATACTCCATCACCACCTATAAAGCCATTCTTATGACTACTGTATGTAACATTGTTTGTGAATACACCACCACCACCACAACTGCTACTACTACTACTACTATACCCTGTTTATTATATACTGTAGCCTAATACTCCATCACCACCTATAAAGCCATTCTTATGACTACTGTATGTAACATTGTTTGTGAATACACCACCACCACCACAACTGCTACTACTACTACTACTATACCCTGTTTATTATATACTGTAGCCTAATACTCCATCACCACCTATAAAGCCATTCTTATGACTACTGTATGTAACATTGTTTGTGAATACACCACCACCACCACAACTGCTACTACTACTACTACTATACCCTGTTTATTATATACTGTAGCCTAATACTCCATCACCACCTATAAAGCCATTCTTATGACTACTGTATGTAACATTGTTTGTGAATACACCACCACCACCACAACTGCTACTACTACTACTACTATACCCTGTTTATTATATACTGTAGCCTAATACTCCATCACCACCTATAAAGCCATTCTTATGACTACTGTATGTAACATTGTTTGTGAATACACCACCACCACCACAACTGCTACTACTACTACTACTATACCCTGTTTATTATATACTGTAGCCTAATACTCCATCACCACCTATAAAGCCATTCTTATGACTACTGTATGTAACATTGTTTGTGAATACACCACCACCACCACAACTGCTACTACTACTACTACTATACCCTGTTTATTATATACTGTAGCCTAATACTCCATCACCACCTATAAAGCCATTCTTATGACTACTGTATGTAACATTGTTTGTGAATACACCACCACCACCACAACTGCTACTACTACTACTACTATACCCTGTTTATTATATACTGTAGCCTAATACTCCATCACCACCTATAAAGCCATTCTTATGACTACTGTATGTAACATTGTTTGTGAATACACCACCACCACCACAACTGCTACTACTACTACTATACCCTGTTTATTATAGTTAGGCCAGAAAGTATTACTTCTAATCTCTGTAACTAAAACAGGGCTAGAGTAAATGGGCTGTATATTACCACACTTATTCCCCGAGCATCTTAGGCCTGATGTGAACCTGTTAGCACTACACATGTTTCAAAAATTAAAGATTTCCTGCTGTTTTTTCATTTGGGAAGCTCGATAACTATTATTTAGTTTGTGAATTTTCCAGTATATTGCTATTCTGCAATACACTTGTGCAATTTTAAACAAGCAATTTCTGCAGAGTGAAAGGTGTGACAGAGTATTTACAACACATATGGTTAACCTGGAATTCACATTCGGTCCAACCAGATTTGTCATGTCAGACAGGAATGGTACAATCATAGAGCTGTGAACAGAGTGAAATGATTGCACCAAATCCTCTGATGGTACTGTGAGACCACCAAAGTCTCTGTTCGATGTTTTGAAAGCTTTCATGTGTGTAAATATCTGACTAGCTTCATTGAGAAAATCAGAATTGTTTACAAATGAAGTGGAGCAGGTGGCACAAGAGATATTTAGCTTTTTTAGTACATAGCCTAGAACATAACTGACACCAATAGCATCCAAGTCATCAACTTGGTAGTCATAAGACAAGTCACTTGTATCACAAGAAGTTGAAATGGATGTTGATGGTGCTCTAGAGGTTGAACATGACTGTGTACGAGCTTTGTTTAACTCAGATAGTGTGATGAGGAGAGAATCAGAGTCTGGGGCACAATTGGCAGACAAAGATGGTACAAGGAGCATGTTACACAGTCTGTCTGAAGGTGAATCGGAACTGATTAGGATTTGGATTGTATCTGTTACCACCCTTCTGTCGAATTATAGCAAACAGATTCTCAAGACAGTCCTGGTTTAGCCGGGATGGGAGTAGGAACTTAAATCCATCAATGGATTGTAGGTCCTGCATGAGGCCAAGCATTGCTTGTAGGGTTAGTCTCCATCCAACAAGACAGTGAATAGTGTAAGACGTGTTAAAATGTACACCCTTGAGCCATTCAATTGTATCCATCCAAAAAGAAACATGAGGACTTGTGATTTTCACTGGTTTCTTTAACTCTTCACATACTTCAAAAGTTCGTCCATTTACACTGTCAAAGCTGTCATTCCATTTTGCAATGAACTCTGCAGTGTGAACTGCAGTGCTAGGTAACTTACCTAAAGAAACATGCGTGTTCATTGCAGCTGCAACAGTGCGACTAATTACTTGAGTAGCCAAGCACACACGCATAGTCTTAAAAGGGGGAGTGAAAATATGTGCATTGGTTAGCTTGGGGGCAAGAACAAATTTTGATGCTACAGAATCCTGCTGATAAAAGTCCTCAATATGGTTCCACTGGGCAAGCTTTTTATCTTCAAACATTGCACCATGCTTCTTCAAGTTGTTCCTAATATTCTTAATTAAATGAGGAGGATCATATAAGCACCTTCTTCTGAAATCACTGTGTTGGGTGATTTTAATGTCCATAATGTTGAATGGCTCACTCATTCAGCCAGGACTGATGATGCTGGTCTTGAATGTGAGCTATTTGCAGACTCATTTAATCTCACTCAACTAGTCAACCAACCCACCCGTGTACCAGATAATCCTAATCATAATTCCCACCTACTGGACTTATTTTTAACAACCAATTCAGAAAATTATGATGTTACAGTGAGGTCCCCGCTTGGATCTTCTGATCACTGTCTGATACAGGCCACCTGTCTATCACCAACCACACCTTCCCACTCTGAACCTGTTTTGGTGACTAAATGGCATTACGATAGGGCAGACTGGGAGGGTCTTCAGGGTTTCTTTATTGATATTCCCTGGACCTCTTTCTATTCTAATGATGCACACTCCACCTTGAGCCACATACAAGATTTTGTAAAAATTGGAATGGAAACTTTTATTCCTCATCAAAAGTACAGTAAAAGATCTAATTCACCTAAATGGTTTGACCATAATTGTGCTAGAGTAACTGAACAAAAAGCAATAGCCTACAATGCATACACAAGATCAAAAACTCATGAAGCCTTTAATTACTTTAGAAACATCAGAAATCATGCCAAAACTGTATTAAACCTAACTAAATCAAACTTTCTCTACAAGCAGGCAAATAAACTTCTAAATAATCCAAATGATAACAAAATATTTTGGTCTACTCTTAACTCATTTAAATCCAACTTCACTACTGCTTCATCCATTCCACCATTAAAATCTCCGACTGGCAATCTTGTAAGTGACCCACGAGGTAAAGCTAACCTTCTTGCAGATATTTTCTCCACCAACTCAACCTTAGATGAAATAAATCAAGATGTCCCTGTACTTAATTTTAATTCGCCTGAAATTCCCTCACTTAAGATCCACACCAGACATGTCAAAACTATTTTGCAGAATCTCTCAGTAGATAAGGCTCCTGGTCCAGATGAAATTCCTCCAATAGTACTTAAGAATTGCTCCTTGGTGCTCGCTCCAGTATTGGCAAAATTTTTCCGTCTGTGTACTCATACCTCATGCTTCCCAGTACCCTGGAAAGAAGCAAACATCCATCCAGTTCCTAAAAAAGGTGCCCCTTCAGATCCATCAAACTACAGACCAATAGCTATAACTTCCACTCTTGGTAAAGTCTTTGAAATTATATTAAATAATCACATAATTAAGCATCTTGAGAATAATAAATTAATCAGTGATAGGCAATATGGTTTTAGACGATGTCGATCAACTGCAGACATGCTTTGCCTTCTTACGCATCAAATCAACCAAGCTACAGACCAACATGGTGAAACACATACAATAGCACTGGATATATCAAAGGCATTTGATAGAGTCTGGCATCAATCCTTATTGTCGAAGATGTCACACTACGGCCTTGCATCATTAGTTCCACTAATTTCTTCTTATCTTCATAACAGAAAAATACGTGTAATGGTAGATGGCCTTTATTCTCAATTTCACTCGATAAATGCTGGTGTTCCCCAGGGATCAGTTTTGGCCCCAATTCTGTTCTTCATTCATATCAATGATCTCATATCTACCACTCATAATCCAATACATTCCTATGCAGATGACTCAACACTCCACAGTTCCTTCACATTTACCAATTCTTTCACCCAACCCGATCTTATAAATTCAAAAATAAACACTGCAATTTCTCTGAACCAGGACCTTTCTAGAATTAATGGATGGGGACAAAAGAATCTAGTTTCCTTTAATGCACAGAAAACCAAGTACATTCAATTTTCTAACCGACAGAATCTCACTGACTCCCATATATGTTTTAATGATGTAAATATTCCCACTTCCCCTAGTATTGACATTCTCGGTGTAACATTAACTACTAACTTGAGCTGGACACATTATGTTAGAAGCATTGCTAAGAATGCCTCTAAAAAACTGGGACTCCTGTACAGAGTTCGAGAATTCTTCACTGACAAGCAGTTGGCCGTAATATATAAAAGTCATGTGCGTTCTCAGATGGATTACTGTTCACCTCTGTGGGGTGGAAGTGGAGTGGTTGCATTGAGGCAGTTGGACAAAATTCAAAATAAAGCTATTAGATTAATCAATAACCCTGCAATCACACAGGACCTTCCTACATTATCCATACGAAGAAACGTTGCATCCCTTGCATTATTTTACAGATATTTTCACAGCAATTGTTCCGAGGAACTTGCTTCAATTGTGCCGCCTCTCCACATCTTTCCCCGTAGAACTAGGGCAGCTGAGAGCGCCCATGAATTTACACTTTCTCCTCCACAATGCAGAACTTCTGCTTATCAGAATTCATTTATCCCCAGAGCTACTACTCTTTGGAATTCACTTCCCTCGAATTGCTTTCCACAAACTTACAATCTACAAATGTTTAAATCCAGTTGTTACAAACATTTTATGAATGGAGGATGCCTTTAGGCACATGGACCTTTTTGTTTTATCTGTGTTTTTCCTTCCTCCTTCCTCCGTTCATTGTCTCTTTAAAAAAAAAAAAAAAAAAAAAAAAAAAAAATCCAAAATCGGAAGTCATTTAGCGGCCGAAATCGAGGTCGCCGTTTAATGAGGCACAGGGAGGTCGAGGCCGGTGATTATGGTAGTATTGATGATGGTGATTATGGTAGTAGTAGTGGTGGTAGTAGTGATGGTGATTATGGTGATTACCCGGGCAACGCCGGGTACCCCTGCTAGTCTTCTATAATTGGATTGTGTTCTTTTATTTATAAATCATTATTTTACTTAAGCGTTGTTTCCACATAGCGATTTTGATTAGTTATTTTGTCTTTTTACTGTGTTCGTATACGTTTTGGTTTGTTTATTTTGCAAGTTTTACATTATACCGGTAATTATAATAATTTCGATTGTCTGTATGTGTGTGTGTGTGTGTGTGTCTGTTCTTTATAGGCGGCCGCAGTTTTTAAGCTAGAGCGTTCATACTTGGTATGCATAGTTCCTAGGCAGGTTTTAGTGAAAAAATAGAATTCCCCAGGGTGAACGGGGCAGAGAAAATGGGCGCGAAATCGGAAAAAGGGCCGTTTGGGGCAGAAGGAGGCCTCCGATCGAAAAGCTGTATGGAACGAAAGTTGTTCGCAGCCCCCCAGAATGGGGGTACGGATGAGGTCAGATCCAAAATCGGAGGTCATTTAGCAGCCGAAATCGAAGTCGCCGTTTAATGAGGCACAGGGAGGTCGAGGCCGGTGATTATGGTAGTAGTAGTATTGTGATGATTGTGGTAGTAGTGATTGATGATGGTGAATATGGTAGTAGTAGTGGTGGTAGTAGTGATGGTGATTATGGTGATTACCCGGGCAACGCCGGGTACCCCTGCTAGTTAGTTATATGTATGAAAACGGCAGATATGAACTCGGTCGGGTGAATTAGACATTTGGACCCCCACCTGAGACCGATCAATACTACAGTAATCAAGACATTAACACATGTGTGTCCACGAATCGGGTTGGTCA
This sequence comes from Lithodes maja, assembly GCA_037953745.1. Taxonomy (NCBI): domain Eukaryota; kingdom Metazoa; phylum Arthropoda; class Malacostraca; order Decapoda; family Lithodidae; genus Lithodes; species Lithodes maja. Next base: position 35,581 of record JBAKBP010004929.1, on the reverse strand, counting down.
AGATTATTTGGTTTATAGGCTATTAGTTTATGAAACATAGCTCAACATTATGGTAATTAACCTTAATATTACTTGTAGATAAAACATACATTTCGATCAGTCGAACTGGTATTAGCTCGAACAGACATTCCCTGGAACAGGAACAAATTTACTCGACTGTGCATCCGCTCGACCAGGAATTCGCTCGAAATGACTCGCATTCCACACACATACATGCTTACATACACACACAGGGCGGGTGCCCAACCCCGAAAGGTGTTGAAATAGGGGAGCTATCCCCCCCCCCCCCCCCCCCCCCGCCAAAGGCGGCTTTCTAGGGCCGTTCCTAGCTGATGCTGAGAGGATTGGGTTCTAGTCATGTGGTGATGGGCTGGTCTATCAGAGTGAGAGCTGAGCAATCTTTGCCATACCCATAGCTTACTCTGACTGTTCCTTTTACTTATATATTTTCTAGATCTCAGGTGACTGCGTCTCTTCCGTGGATCCCAATCTGCCAACCTAGAGGTTGGCAGATTGGAAGCCAAAGCGTCACATTTTTCCTTTGACCTTCAACTTTCTCTTCATAATTGCTGAGGGGAACAGGGCCCTGGGTGGGGCTTTGGTTTCCCGGGCGTTTCCGCGCCCTCCTTAGCTCCCTGCCATGGAGTGGCTTCGGTCACCCAGGCTTTATTGTGGTAGGCAGGGAGGGATCTGTGGGGGCGCTCGGTTATGGCCTTGGCCTTGCTTGGGGCCTTGGGGCTGTTCGGCCAGGCAGCCTGGGGAACAGCAACAACAACAACATACACACACATACATATTATATACATACGTGCATACACACACCCACACACATACATACACACACACACTGTACTGTATATCACTTACTCTCATGGTTATTTTATGATAATTTGTATTCTGCACATGCATCATTATTGTATTTATTTATTTTGTTTGTAAACTAAGCTTACCATCCTCATATCTGTACATCTCATGTTCATCCACTAAATTGTAAAATGTGTATTTTCAGCTCATGAGGCTGCCATTCTTTAATAAACCGTTTATTATTATTATTATTATTATTATTACACACATACATTCATACATACACACATACATTCATTCATACACACGCACACTCTCTCTCTCTCATTGCTGTGGAGTAATTATTTCAAGACGGTCGTTATATGAAGGGGAGGTGAAGTTAGTGGCTCTACTCTTCTCTCTCACACACACCCACACACATACATACACACACATACATACACACATACATTCATTCATACACACGCACACTCTCTCTCTCATTGCTGTGGAGTAATTATTTCAAGACGGTCGTTATATCAAGGGGAGGTGAAGTTAGTGGCTCTACTCTTCTCTCTCTCACTCACACACACACACACACACACACACACACACACACACATACATTCATACATACACACATACATTCATTCATACACACGCACACTCTCTCTCTCTCATTGCTGTGGAGTAATTATTTCAAGACGGTCGTTATATGAAGGGGAGGTGAAGTTAGTGGCTCTACTCTTCTCTCACACACACCACACACACACACACACACACACACACACACACACACACACACACACATTTATTTAACTCATCATGTACCGCCATACACCCAGTCTCTCTCACTCACTCTCTCTCACTCACTCTCTTATTCTCTCTCTCTCTCTCTCTCTCTCTCTCTCTCTCTCTCTCTCTCTCTCTCTCGCACACACACACACACACACACACACACACACACGAACAGTACCAACCCCTCGCCCCCGTTCTAACCACTCCTCTCCCCGACCTGTACGTAGAGTCCCGCCACCACAGGTTTCCGGATTTACACCAGTGAGGAACGGTGCACGGCCAACGCAGAAAAGGTCTCATCTACCAGTCACAATGTCAAACAGATTTGAGATATTGGTAGAGATGGAAGACGAACCAGAAGAGACCAGGCTCGTTGGGGATTCCATCCTACGAGGACAGGTCGAAGAGTTCTGCGACAGAGTCCCAAATCAACGAAAAAGATTTTGCATCCCAGGAGCTGGACTGGACGACATTGTGGATGCCTTCGAAGATACCACAAAGGATGCAAATGAAAATACCCTTTTTGTCATCCATGCTGGTTCAAATGACGTCATGCGCACCAGATCCGAAGAGTTGATGGAGAAATATCGCAAGATGATCCAGCACTACAAAAACAAGTCAAGGAATATCATCATCTCAGGCATTCTCCCCAAGATCGACGCACCTGATAAATTCTACGACAAGGCCTTCAGCACAAATAGCCGACTAAAATATTTGTGTCTGAGGGAAGAAGTTTAATTCATCAACCTCTGGGACAACTTCTACAACCAGCCTACTCTGTTCCGCAAGGATGGCACTCATCTAAACCCTGTGGGTTCAGCACGCATGGGTCGTCTCCTACACGAAGCAGTCCGCAGCCATGGATCAAAAAACGCCATCAGAGAAGAAGCAGCAGTGACATAAATCATCCAACGCCAAGAAAAAAACAGAGGCAACCGAGGACCACCAGCGATAAGGACCGAAGACAGCGAGGACCGAGGACAGCCATGAACATAAATGTAGATCCGACAAGAACCAAAAATATTATTAAAGAGCGTTCCGTGAGTTCTAAAATAACAAATTTAAAGGTTTTCTATGCAAACGCTCGTAGCATACGCAATAAATTTTCAGATTTAGAGGAACTAGTGTTTACAGAAAATTATGATGTGATTGGCATAACAGAATCTTGGCTCAATACAGAAGATAGAGACTTTTTAGCAGAGTATTCACTTCCCGGTTATGTAATGTTTGAGAAAAGCCGAATAAATCGAAATGGAGGTGGCGTTTTACTTTATATCAAAGAAAGTCTTAACCCTACCCTCTTGTCAAAACCTCAAATTGTGAACGTTGACGCATCTTTTGTGCTAATAAAGAATAAAAAAGGTACAAAAATAATACTTGCATTAATATACAGACCTCCAGCTCAATCAGTGCAAACTGACCGAGAAATTTATGAACAAATTGCAGATGTAAGTAACTCACAAGATACCGTAATTTTTGGCGACTTTAATTTACCTGTGACCAAGTGGGGCGATACTCTTACTTCACACTCCGGACATGACTTGTATACGAACTTGCAAGAGAGTTCGCTTTATCAATTTGTTCGAACGCCGACCCGTGGTAATAACGTTCTTGACATTGTACTTGCAACAAAAGAAGAATTAATAGAGAATTTGAATGTTGGTGATGAATTCAGTAACAGCGACCATCGTACGATAACTTTCACTTTAAAGTTTACTAGTAACGAACCAAATAGTAGCATCGAAAAAGTCCCTAATTTCAAGAAAGCAAACTTCCATAAACTTAGAGCTATGTTTAAAGAAACTGACTTGAGCTTTTTAATTAACAATAATAACATAAATACATCTTGGAAGTTATTCGAAACCACTTACCTAAAAGCAGTGCAAGACTGCATACCATCGAAAATACGGCGTCCAGGCCATAATAATAAGCCCAAATGGTGGAATAAAGATATTTCAAACTGCCTGCTTGCTAAAAAATTTGCTAATGATAGATTAAAATCCTCACAAAATGACGAAGAACGGGTGAAATTTGTAGAGCTACGACGCAAAGCCAAAAAGTTAATTAAGCAAAGTAAAAAGACCTTAGAGTTACATATTGCGAATCAAAGTAAAACAAACTCGAAAGAATTCTATAGTTATATCAGAAAGACAAAAGTAGTTACTTCAACTGTTGGACCGTTAGTCGATGAAAATGGAGAATACACCAAAGACGAAGTACAAATGAGTAATGCCCTCAATACCTTCTTTGCATCAGTTTTTACAACAGAAGACCTCAGTGATATCCCTACACCATCGCCGATTCAGATTGATAATTCAGATGTTCTAAGCAATATCACCGTTACAAAGAGAGAAGTATTGAATTGTTCAGATAAACTCAAGGTAAATAAAACGCCTGGACCTGATACAATCTCGCCTAGAGTTCTGAAGGAAGCTAAGGATGAGCTCTCCAAACCACTGACATTACTATTCAATAAGTCCTTGCAGTCTGGAACTATGCCTGATCAGTGGAAGCTAGCCAACGTAACATCGATATTCAAAAAAGGCAGCAAATCCCTACCCAGTAACTATCGTCCAATTAGCTTAACCTCAGTTGTATGTAAAATGCTAGAAACGGTCATACGAGACAGACTCGTAAATCACTTAGAGGAAAATAACATGCTTAAAGATACTCAACACGGCTTTCGTAAAAAACGTTCCTGTTTAGTCTTACATCAATCATAGGAAAGCTACTAGAGTCAATTATTGCTAGTAAAATTAGAAACCACTTAGATACATTTAATTTAATAAATTCTTCTCAGCATGGATTCACTCAGGGACGTTCTTGCCTTACTAATTTGCTTAGTTTTTTCTCAGAGGTATATGAAGCAGTAGATAATGACAAGTCATATGAGATAATATATTTAGATTTCAGTAAAGCTTTCGACAGAGTCCCCCATGAGAGATTGATGAGAAAGGTTGAGGCGCATGGAATAGGTGGGGCGTTGTTGGGATGGATTAGGTCATGGCTAATTGGTAGGAAGCAGAGAGTCAGCATAAATGGTACGAAGTCAGAATGGGGAGCAGTCAAAAGTGGTGTCCCCCAGGGATCTGTATTAGGTCCCCTGTTGTTTGTTATATACATAAATGACCTTGATTTAGGTATAACTAGTAGGATAAGTAAATTTGCAGACGATACCAAAATGGGGAGAACAATTGATTCAGATAGAGATATAGAGTGCCTCCAAAGGGATCTAGATACCTTACACGAATGGTCAGTAAATTGGCAGATGAAGTTTAACATTGACAAATGCAAGGTATTAAAGATAGGGAAGATGCATACAAATGTTAAATATAAACTAGCTAATGTGGAATTAGAAAACTCGAATTGTGAGAAAGATCTAGGTGTGTTTGTTAGCAATGATTTGAAGCCTAGACAACAGTGTATAAGCGTTCGAAACAAGGCAAACAAGATTCTCGGGTTCATCTCAAGGAGTGTGAGTAACAGAACTGCTGATGTTATCTTAAAACTTTACTTGTCATTAGTGAGACCCCATATGGATTATGCTGTTCAATTTTGGTGTCCTTATTACAGAATGGACATAGATTCATTGGAGAGAGTACAACGTAGAATGACAAAAATGATCCATAATATTAGAAATCTTCCGTATAAAGAAAGGTTGAAGAAATTAGGCTTACATTCGTTAGAGAGACGCAGAGTTAGAGGGGATATGATAGAGGTGTTCAAGTGGGTTAGTGGGATTAACAAAGGGGACATGACAAAAAATGTACTAAAGCTCAGTGATGGCGAAAGAACTTGTACCAATGGTTTCAAATTAGATAAATTTCGTTTCAGAAAAGATATAGGCAAATATTGGTTTGGTAACAGAGTTGTAGATGGGTGGAATGGACTACCAAGTGCTATAGTGGGATTAAAAACGATAGGGAGCTTTAAGATAAAATTGGATAAGCAAATGGACGAGAAGGGTTGGGTGTGAAGGGGGATCCGCAGGGTTGGGCCAATCAGCGCTCTGCAGACCCCCGTAATCCTGCGTTAATCTCTAACCGTTTTGGTAAGATGATCCTCAGGGTATTAGAGTGTTGAGCCTATAATTGGGCTTTGTAATTGGGATTGTGTGGGACAGGGATCTGCCTTGCTTAGGCCAATCGGCTTTCTGCAGACTCCCATTTTCTTATGTTCTTATGTTCTTATGTTTAACAAACCTCTTAGACTTCTTCCACGATATCCTCAACCTCTACGATGAGAGTAAAGCTGTAGATATTATATACCTTGATTTTCAAAAGGCCTTTGACAAAGTTCCCCACAAACGTTTACTGCTAAAACTAAAAGCGCATGGAATACAAGACGGTGTGTTGAAATGGATAGAAAATTGGCTCAGCGACAGAAAGCAAAGAGTAGTCATAAACGGTAAGGCATCTAAATGGACCAATGTAAGTAGCGGGGTACCCCAGGGCTCGGTACTAGGACCAATTATCTTTCTAATTTACATCAACGACATAGATGAGGGCCTCACCTGTACAATCTCAAAATTTGCTGACGATACAAAAATTGCAAATAGCGTACTCTCAAAAGAACAAGTTGACGATATGCAACACAATCTAGATAAATTGTCATGTTGGGCCCAAATTTGGCAAATGAGTTTCAATGCGGATAAATGTAAAGTACTACATATCGGATACCTAAATGAGAAAGCAAACTATTCGATGAATGGCACTCAGCTTAAGAATGTAAACAGAGAAACCGATCTGGGAGTAACAATATCGAGTAACCTAAAACCGAGTCAACAATGTTCAGAAGTTGTTAAGAAGGCAAACAAAATAATTGGCTTTATAGGCAGGTCATTTGAGCATAAATCCAAAGAAGTTATCCTAACCCTTTACAATTCCTTAGTCCGCCCTCTTCTGGAATACTGCGTTCAATCCTGGTGCCCTTATTACCAAAAAGATATAAACAAGCTAGAACGAGTTCAACGTAGAGTTACCAAAATGATACCTAGCCTAAAGAACAAACCATACGAAGAGCGTCTTAGAGAATTAAATCTATTTCCTTTAACCCAGCGCAGATTAAGAGGTGACTTAATTCAAGTGTTCAAAATCATCAAAGGCATCGACAATATGAACTGTAGTAAGTACTTCACTATCGACCAATCTAATTACACGAGAGGAAACGGTTGCAAAATTATTGGTAAATCTTTTAACTCACACGAATCTAAGAATTTCTTCTTCAATCGAGTTGTCAACTTGTGGAATGGGCTTCCCCGAAACGTTATAGAATGCATCACCGTTGATTCATTTAAACTCCGCCTAGACAAATATCTCGCTTCAAACCCGCGACTGACTGCGTTTGTAAATTAATAACTTTATTTTATCCCCCCCTCAGTTACTAACCCATCTGTCCCCTACTAACTTCCTAATCCTGCCACGGACATTAGTTCCAGGGCAATGTTCCAATGTTCCCTTACCCACTCTAAACCACTGTTTGGACACTTGATCCTCAGTGTTTTGGAGGACAAGCAACCTAGAAGGGTCATTAGATCTGTTGTTGCTTGATTTCCTTTGTACTCCTTTGTACTCCTTTGTACACATACATATTTAACTCATCATGTACCGCCATACACCCAGTCTCTCACTCACTCACTCACTCACTCACTCACACATATTTAACTCATCATGTACCACCACACACACATTCACCACTACTACTACCTCCTATCTAAAAGCCTAGGTAAATCTACAGTTATACTACCCCCCCACCTCCCCCCTTCAAAACACACCTTTTAGCGTTTTTTTGGATGGTTCAGCAGACTCGGAAACTGACAAAATAACTGATTTTTTGTTATATTAATGTCACTAATTTTCCAATGGATTTATAGTTTTCCGTGTTAATTTTCATCAATATATAATGTTTGGAAGTAATTACAAGCCTCTGGGGGGCGGGGGGCGGCACCCCCATGACTTTTTGTCATCATCATATATATTGACAGCAGTGGACAAAAACCAAAAGTACGCCTTAAGGGTGGATGGGACTCGTTAGCCTTGGTCGGCAACTCATCTAGGGGAGACAACCTTATACAAATCCGGGTGGATGGGACTCGTCAGCCTTGGTTGGCAACCTGTCTAGGGGAGTAAACCTGATACAAATCCGTACTGCTTACCTAAGGGTAAGGCAGGTTAGTGGATGGATTAGCCGGACACCACTGTAGAAAAATAGTGCTAACAAGATACACAGAGGGCCTCGGAGTCGGACGGATCCTGAATTGAGTGGTCAATCCTGTAAGTCCTTCACTAAACTGGCTCGGGTTGTCCCTCTCACAGGGAATAGGTCCGCTTGGGGGCATTCTGTGTATGGCCACCCTCGTAAGGGGAGTAAGGCGTCTGGCAATAGATAGATAGATAGACGCCTTGGCCCAACCGACTGTACACCCAGGTAAACAAACTTCACTTTACCTAAGGTTTGTAATACTTCAATGTAGCCTATCTATTTCAACCGACTGTACACCCAGGTAAACAAACTTCACTTTACCTAAGGTTTGTAATACTTCAATGTAGCCTATCTATTTCAACCGACTGTACACCCAGGTAAACAAACTTCACTTTACCTAAGGTTTGTAATACTTCAATGTAGCCTATCTATTTCAACCGACTGTACACCCAGGTAAACAAACTTCACTTTACCTAAGGTTTGTAATACTTCAATGTAGCCTATCTATTTCAACCGACTGTACACCCAGGTAAACAAACTTCACTTTACCTAAGGTTTGTAATACTTCAATGTAGCCTATCTATTTCAACCGACTGTACACCCAGGTAAACAAACTTCACTTTACCTAAGGTTTGTAATACTTCAATGTAGCCTATCTATTTCAAGTCAAATATACATTTCCGCGCATCATCAAACCATACTGGTACTAAGTCTACTATTAATAATATTAACCTATTAGTACCAACAGAATAGCGACAAAATAGGGGTAGTATAACTGTAGATTTATCAAACCTTATATTACACTCCAACACCCGCATAACCCTCCTGTATTTGTAATAAGTCTCAACTCATCCCATTCTCTCTCTTACACACACCCACTTAACTCATCACACACACACACACATATAACTCATCATGTACCACCAGTGCACCACTACATCCACTTATCTAAAAAACCCTACATTACACCGCAACACTCCATCTGTAATAAGTGTCTCAAACACACACACACACACACACACACACACACACACACACACACACATATATAACTCATCATTTACCACCACACACACACCACCACTACATCCACTTATCTAAACACACACACACACACACACACACACACACACACACACACACACACACACACACACATCCCAGACCGGGCGGAGACAAATTGGGCTTGTCTCCTTTCATGTGTTAGCCTCAGTTCACCTAGCTGTAAATAGGTACCTGGAATAAGTGGACGACGTTGTGACGTCCCATCTGGGGTTGGCAAAAAATGGTACAAGGCGAGATGGGTATCATATGGTTCACCTAAGCTACTGGTCAACCTAAGCCTTCGGGTGAGACTGGTACCGTAGTGAGAATGGTACCATACAGATTAACCCTAAGCCTTCGTTTCCAGATGTCGCCAATTGGCTAAAATACAGACTACACACACATCCACAGCCATTCCAACGATACATAAACACTTAACATGCATTTCACGCAATACATTCCCAGTTAAGGAGGCGCGATAATAATGAGCTTAGCTCGCATTGCGTGGATTCCCCTTGACGAAACAAGCAAGTGAATAACACACACACCACCACTACATCCACTTATCTAAAACCCCTACATTACACCGCAACACTCCATCTGTAATAAGTGTCTCAAACACACATATATACACACACACACACACACACACACACACACACACACACACACACACACATATAACTTATCATGTACCACCACACACACACACCACCACTACATCCACTTATCTAAATCCCCTACATTACACCGCAACACTCCATCTGTAATAAGTGTCTCAAACACACACACACACACACACACACACACACACACACACATAACTCATCATGTACCACCACACACACACACACACACACACACACACACACACACACACACACACACACACACACACACACTCAGATCACACACACACACACACACACACACACATTACATATACTGTATATTCTCACTGTTATTTACAGTATTGGTAGGCCTACTGTACATGTTGACATATGTACCTGACCACTCGCACTAGTACCGGTAAGTCTAGATACAGTACTATTATATACTGTACTGTACACATACATACAAATTGTGCGTGTGCTGCCACACATTGAGGCACACATACAGTAGATATTCTCACTCATACATACATGCTCACATACAGTACTGTATGTATACCCGCGCCAGTAGGTCTATTAGGCCTATATATGCAGTTATTTCAAACTAAGCTGCACACCCCGAATATGGAAATATTTCTCTATGAACATATTTCGTTAGTTGTTAAAAATATAAGAGTATAGGCCTATATTTATTTTCAAATCCATCAGTAGCCTTCGTCACATAGCCTACTGGTAATACATCAGTAGCCTTCGTCACATAGCCTACTGGTAATACATCAGTAGCCTTCATCACATAGCCTACTGGTAATACATCAGTAGCCTTCGTCACATAGCCTACTGGTAATTATAATGTGAAGATTATTGACAATAATTCGCTACCGGTATTCTATGAGTGTTTGTGAATTGAAGAATACATACCTGAAGCGTTGTCATTACCGGTACCGGTACTCAGTAAAACACACCCCATATGTTTTGTTTTCGTTCCATTGTCTGTTGTAAACAAGATAGCCTATCTCACAAAGTTATGAACCTACTTTCACGAAATTTGTTGAGCAGTTAGGATATCCGCCAAGGAAGTAGTGGTTCAATAACTACTAACTTCAATGTAAGAGGCAATCCAGATCATATCCTGAAACCCAGATCACTGTAGTTGATGTAGGTACCGGTACCTACTGTTGGAGTAGCCTACCGGTATATATTTAGGATCTACATCCCATCCATATGGTATAGAGTTGAGAAACCTGTGTGGTACTTCCACTGGCATCTGTTTATACCTCCCGAGCCGCGCTCCTCCCTATACGGTACGGGTAGTTGATGTAGGTACCGGTACCTACTTTTGGGAGTACCGGTACCGTATATATTTAGGATCTACATCCCATCCATATGGTGTAGAGTTGAGAAACCTGTGTGGTACTTCCACTGGCATCTGTCTATACCTCCCCAGCCGCGCTCCTCCCTATACCGGTAGTTGATGTAGGTACCGGTACCTACTGTTGGAGTACCGGTATATATTTAGGATCTACATCCCATCCATATGGTGTAGAGTTGAGAAACCTGTGTGGTACTTCCACTGACATCTGTTTATACCTCCCCAGCCGCGCTCCTCCCTATACCGGTAGTTGATGTAGGTACCGGTACCTACTGTTGGAGTGCCAGTACCGGTATATATTTAGGATCTACATCCCATCCATATGGTGTAGAGTTGAGAAACCTGTGTGGTACTTCCACTGGCATCTGTTTATACCTCCCCAGCCGCGCTCCTCCCTATAGTCTTCCTGGGTTTATTTATTTACCGTATTTAATACCTTCAAGCTCTGACGCGTTTTTTTAGCAGTTTATTTTGGCTACCATTAGACGATTTTATGCAGCTTAGGAAGGATCTGTGGGTATTAAACGGGTAAAGGCTATCTCAATCAACCCTCTGACTTCCATACACCCTTCCTAATCTTAATAAAATCGTATGGTAATTATGACGCCAAAGACTATCTCGATCAACCCTCTGACTTCCATACACCCTTCCTAATCTTAATAAAATCGTCCAACAATAGCTTGAAAACAGAAACTAAATGCGGCATCGTATCTTTTAAGGGTTAACACTATCTGGTGCAACGTCTCTGGGGTTATTATGGTATTTTGTTGTATTATTATCCAGGGTTTTAATTGTGTTAGACATTTTCCAACAATGTGTATTTAGTTAACCCCTAGACTTGGAAAAATGCCTCTCCAAATCACCTTCAAACTAAAAAACGTTCCCCAGACCCCCGTCAAGCTAAATATGTAAATTTTTTCGTTAGAAATATGTCCTGGCCAAAGGCCGGTTTCTCCCAAATTGCAGGCTCGCTATCGCTCGCCCAGGAAAAATCTACACCTTATTGGGTTGAAGCATCATATAATCGCCAAACTATTGAGGTGAAACGTCTTAAAATATCCAAGCCAATGGAGTAAATCATGGAGGATCCAAATTGGCCCGCCCTGCACCTATTAGGGTTAACCCATTCGGTACCAGGGACGTCCTTTTTATCATGTTCTGACAGCTATGTGACGATGTTCTTCAGCTTAGGAAGGACGTCTAGCAATATTAAGGCTTCACACTATCTCAACCAACCCTTTTAACCCCTTCTGTACCGGCCACGTTTTTTTAATTATATTCTAGCTACGGTATATTGAGACAATGTTATGCAGCTAGAGAAGGATCTGTGGTCGCAAAAAGGGTTAAGTAAGATAGTTCCAACCCTTTTAACCCCTTCTGTACCGGCCACGTCTTTTTAATTATATTCTAGCTACGGTATATTGAGACAATGTTATGCAGCTAGAGAAGGATGTGTGGTCGCAAAAAGGGTTAAGTAAGATAGTTCCAAGCCTTTCAATAAAATCGTCTAATAGTAGCCAGAACAAATGTAAATATACGTTGCGGTACAGAAGGGGTTAACTATACCACAGATCATTTTTTAGTTGAAAAATATGGTGTAAATATAGGTAGAATGAAGTACATCACACGTCGCTGGTATTCAAAGGGTTAAAGTACACTCGGATACCATAGTTTCTAGCCCACTCATAATAATTCCTGGACCCCATATGTTTGTATTTATGCAATTATAACTATCTGGATTGATTTATTGATATAACTTGTGTTACGACCTGGCACTCGGGTACACCAGGGCTCTCAAACAGGACTCGAGTACGGCTCGCTGCCACAACGGAAACACACGATCCCAAACCCTGAGTACTGCCAGCCGAACAAAAAACACCAATACCCTCCAGAGTTCGATCTGCTATAACGGGGTATATCAGAACTCGGTACTAGTGTTCAACAACAGACTAATAAAGAGATAGGAATTATCTAGTCTGGTACAACAATCAAACAAAGATGTAAGAAACAACAACACCAAAGAATAGTGTTGGCCGAAGCCGAAGTAATCCACCCTTGACTAAGAACTTAAGAAGTCCTCCACCCTCTACTTCGGATCGGCACTATTACGTTACGTTAATCAATAGTCCTTGAGCATCGAGCAAGGAATCTTCTGAAAAAGTTAGATGCTTCTCGGATGCTCGTAAGAAGTACGTATCGGATTTTGAACAGCTATTCACATAAGCAACACACTGACAATTACATAGCATTAAAGGTTTAAATTGACATAAGAAGAATTATAAGAATATGCAATAGTAAATGGCAAACATTAAAAAGAAGTACTCCGCCAATGCACCGGCAATAGCCTACTCGGATTGTGCTCGTGGGCCACTAATCACTAAAGTAGCTAAGCGTGCAACACATGAAATCAATAGTGCTTAAACAATAGTATGCATAAGGAAAGCTTCAATACTATTCTGTATCTGCTGATCGAGCAAAGTCTAGCTGGGATGTAGTAGGCTAGGAAACAATGGCTGAGCAAGCGGCTCGTAGCCTAGCGAGGTCCTTAAGGTTGTGCGGCCAAATTACGTTAATTGACGGGATGCTCTCTTGAGAGATCCAGATCGCTAGTATCTGGTTCTCTCCTGGCGATCCTCTCAAAGTCAAAGCAACCGAGATAGCACAGTGTTGGGTGGCAGAGGCAAAAGCCCTCACTCGCAACACAGTGCTAAACTCACAAGGTACACAGTCAGAAAGACCACCTAGGCTTCCCACGTCTCCGTTGCGATTGTACAGGTTCAACAAAACCTAGTACACATCGGGAATCACAACACCAGTAGCCTTATCCCAGTCTAGCATTACCTAGACCAGCAGAAAACAGGATCAATAATAATAATACACAGGGAAATGCATATACGAGTGCAACAAACATTAATCAATCCTAGTCTAAATTATCCCTTCCAAAATAGGCTATCTACTAGGCATATATCTCGTGAGAACTCAAGCGATAATACGTTGGCTGACTAACTCTGCACCAACGGGATCATTTAAGTTAAAAAGGGTATTTGAAAAGAGGAGATAGAATGTACGGTAGTAGAGAAAGTTCACATCAGTCAGAAGAATGTGACGCATGTCGAGTATGAGCATGCTGTACAGAACGCCCAGTCAGGCCCCACTCTCGCTAGGATCGTCAGGGCAGGAACTTTGGCTGTAGTCTGTGTAGAGTTTCCTAACTTAGTTTATGTGAGCCGTTGTACTATAAGTATTATAAATATGTATTTTGTTTTCATCTGAGTCAACGAGTTCTATTTTATATCATTAGTTATAAGTGTTGTGTGTGGGACTTGTTGTTGTTGTTGGTGTTCCCCAAGCTGCCTGGCCGAACAGCCCCAAGGCCCTGAGCAAGGCCAAGGCCAAGGCCATAACCGAGCGCCCCCACAGAACCCTCCCCGCCGACCACAATAAAGCCTGGGTGACCGAAGCCACTCCATGGCGGGGAGCTGAGGAGGGTGCGGAAATGCCCGGGAAACCAAAGCCCCACCCAGGGCCCTGTGTCCCTCAGCAATTATGAAGAGAAAGTTGAGGGGCAAGGGAAAAATGTGACGCTTTGGCTTCCAATCTTGGTAGATTGGGAGGTCAATCCACGTTAGAGACGCCGTCACTTGAGATCTAGAAAATATAGAAGTAAAAGGAACAGTCAGAGTAAGCTATGGGTATGGCAGAGATTGCTCAGTTCTCACTCTGATAGACCAGCCCATCACCACATGACTAGAACCCAATCCTCTCCGCATCAGCTAGGAAAGGCCCTAGAAAGCCGCCTTTGGCGGGGGGATAGCTCCCCTATTTCAACCCTTTTCGGGGTTGGGCACCCGCTCAGCCATTGTTTCCTAGCCTACTACATCCCAGCTAGACTTTGCTCGGTCAGCAGATACAGCATAGTATTGAAGCTTTCCTTATGTATGTTATTGTTTATGCACTATTGATTTCATGTGTGGCACGCTTAGCTACTTTAGAGATCAGTGGCCCACGAGCACAATCCTAGTAGGCTATTGCCAGTGCATTGTCGGAGTACTTCTTTTTTATGTTTGCCATTTACTATTGTCTATTCTTATAATTCTTCTTATGTCAATTTAAAGCCTTTAATGTTAGTTAATTGCCAGTGTGTTGCTTATTGAATTGCTGTTCAAAATCCGATACTTACTTCTCACGAGTATCCGAGAAGCATCTAACTTTATCAGAAGATTCCTTGCTCGATGCTCGAGGACTATTGTTTAACGTAACGTAATAGTGCCGATCCGAAGTAGAGGGTGGAGGACTTCTTAAGTTCTTAGTCAAGGGTGGATTACTTCGGCTTCGGCCAACACTATTCTTTGGTGTTGTTGTATTTACTTCTTTGTTTGATTGTTGACCAGACTAGATAACTCCCGTCTCTTTATTAGTCTGTTGTGAAACGCTAGTACCGAGTTCTTGTATACCCCGTTATAGCAGATAGAACTCTGGAGGGTATTGGTGTTTTTTTGTTCGGCTGGCAGTACTCTGGGGTTGGGATCGTGTGTTTCCGTTGTGGCAGCGAGCCATACTCGAGTCCTGTTTGAGAGCCCTAGTGTACCCGAGTGCCCGGTCGTAACAAATGGCGACCTTGCTTAGGATTTTGTGAACAGTATAAATTTTTGCAGAGTTGTACAACATTTGTTTGTTTGTACTTTAGCGTGCATATTGAAGAATATTTTTTTTGTATGGCAATTAGTAGAGCATTTAAGAGACTCCAGTTAATTTAGTAATTAGTGCTTGCATAAGGAAGTTTAACACTTTTGTCTCGAGAATTTTTTTGTGGACTTCAGTATGTCGTGCCCTAGCACTGACGATGAGCGAGAGATGCCATTTGAAGAGGTGCCGTTAGTAACCAGTGAGGAGGATGCTAGACTTTTTGTGAGTAAGCGGTACCACGTGATGGAGGAGAGGCTGACTGGGGTGGATGTTTATGGCTTGCACCTGATAGCCAAGGTTTTGGGCATATCCAATGTAGTAGGGATGTCCAAGGGGGAGCTGATTTCCTGGGTGTTGCGTGGGCGACATGGGGTTTCGGAGGAGAGGGCGTTTGGGGGGGTTCCTCCCCAGATCCCCTCTCACTCGACTCCCACAGTGCCGTCCACTCAGTTGCCGGAGGTTAGCACTCTCCCACAGAGGGATGAGAATTGGCAGATTGGAGTGCCCTCGGGTGGTGCACATGGTGGTTCCCCAGTTTTTGCCCCCCCCTCCTTCAGTAGTGGCAGCTCCCTCTTCCTGCCTGTCTCCAGATATGGTATTTAAACTTGAGCTTGCTAAGATTGAGGCTGAGGCTAGGAAGCAGGAGAATGAGACTAGGAGGCATGAGATTGAGAATGAGACTAGGAGGCATGAGATTGAGGTTAGGAGGCACGAGGCTGAGCTTAGGTACGACTCAGAGAAATATTGTGCTCAAATAGATTTAGATAAGACTCGTGCAGAGTCGACAGGGACTCGGATGGGCCGTGAGGGCCAAGTAAGAGAACAGTCCTTGTCCCACTTAGTCAAATTGGTGCCGGCATTTAGTGAAACTGAAGTCACAGAATTTTTTAATCGTTTTGAGAAGAAGTGTAGGGAGCATAATTGGCCTGAAGAGAAGTGGGCAGCTCTAGTCTCCTCAAGACTTACGGGTAAGGGTCTGAAGGCTTATGATGCACTGCCTTTAGAGTCTTGCATTGACTACCCAGTATTGAAGAGAGCTGTCCTACGGGCATACGAGTTGCAACCGGAAACATATCGATTGAAGTTTCGGGGTGTTACAAAGACTAGGGAGGCGACCTTTCTTGAACATGCCCGGGACTTAAAAGATGCACTTACAAACTGGACACGTTCTGAGAAAGCTGAGACGGCCGAACAGTTGACTGAGCTGTTTCTGCTCGAGCAGTTTTATAAGTGTACTGGTGCAGAAATGACTTTAACTATTAAAGAAAAGAACCCAAAAACTCTACAGGAGGCAGCTGAGATGGCTGACCTCCGGCTATCACTAATTCGTGGGTGCGGGTCTGCCCAGCGTAGTGAGGCAGGTAACAAGGGGCGTGACGCCCCACCCCCCCGAGTTAGTGATATACATTATGCAAACAAGTACAAGAGCCATGATACCAAGACTGACCACAAGACTAGCACCGTCCCATTTAAGAAGGGGCCGGGCCCTTCCCAGTACCAAGGGAAGCCCAAAGGGAAGTTGGAGTGTTATCATTGTCATGAAAAGGGGCACTTTGCAAGAGTCTGTCCTAGCAAACCACCTACAGCAGCTGTGTCTTTGGCCTGCAACATTGGTGTGTCTCCGAAGTCATCTGAGTTTGCCCGGGGCAGTTCGTCAGAGGCTGAGGCACAGCCAATGCAGAAGCACCTGGGAGGCTCGAACCCTGCTCAGGATGCTTTTTGCGACCATAGAGGGCGGGGTTGCGTGATGTGGGCGGGGCGCAAGCATGGAGTAGAGGTCTTGCGTGATACAGGTGCTTCCCAGACTCTGATGAATAACTTGACTGGCTACCCTATAAACGCGGCTCGGGTGGTAGTGGTGCAGGGTATTAATGCAACTCGGTCATACCCGCTGGTGCGGTTGGAGTTGGAGGTGGATGGTGTGGCACGTGAATTGGATGTCGGGATTGTGGAGAAACTGCCAGTGGAGGGCGTCGACCTTCTTCTCGGCAACGACTTTGCAATGCCCGCTTCTGAGGTTCTACCCTTAGTCGTTGCCGAGAGGCCGGCCGACGTGAGTGGGGAAGAGCAAGAGTGGGTCGAGCGGTGCCAGGCACAACCCATGGCGTGTGTTGTCACCCGAGCTCGGGCAGCTAAAGTGTCACAGCCTAGTCCTCCGTCTTCAGACCAGTGGAGGAATGATCAACAGGAGGAGGCTAAAGCTGGAGTTGGTTTTAAGAGTTTTGACTCGGCGGCTCTCCCGGGTGATTCAGTATTGGCACCTATGTTAGAGTCTGGAGAGGCCCCAGGACCTGTCACAGCTAGTGAGGAGGTAGGGCAGGAAGAGACTCCGAGGCAGCAACGTTACACACGGAGAGAAAAAAGGGTTGCTCAGTTTGATATTGGGGGAGGACTTGGGTTGCTTCGGAAGCATCTAGACAGGTTGGTTCCCTCAGATATTTGTAAACTGCAGTTGGAGGATCCGGAAGTTCAGAAGTGTGGTAATGGTGCTGTCGAGATCAAACACGAGGACGGGGAAGCATGTCATGTGAACCTGTTGGAGGAGTTTGTGAGGCAACCACCTGAGCAGCCTACTGTCCCTGTGTTGGTCTGCCGCGGCCAAGGTGGAGAAGGAGAGGGGGGCAGTAGGGCACAGGTGGAGGAGAGTAGGGATTGTCATGTCTCGGCGGAGCAGTGGGCGGGGGACACGAGTCTGGTGGCTGTGGAAGCGCTAGAGCACCTGCCTGAGCAGCAGTGTGCAGCACTCCAGCACCAGCTCGGTTCATACCCCACTGGTCGTGCCGAGCCCCTGAGTCTCACAACTCGGGCGGTGCAAGATGTTCCGCGGGCAGGTCACGTGAATGTTGAAAGACCGTTAGCCTCGTTGTTTCGGTGGTTCAAGGTGGGCGACGAGGCTTTGGCATGGTTGCCAGGTCAGGGTCGACCCACGGCTGCCAAGGGTGGTGGTAAAAAGGAGGACATTGAGCAGATTGGTGAGGTTGGCTGTGGAGTGGATGTGCCCGGTCATCACATAGCCTCCCAATGCTGCTCTAGTCTAATGCAACAGCCCTACCATAGACCGACTGTATCTGGCCATGTCTCTGGGAGCGGTGATGCTGAGCAGGCAGATGTCGTCACAAGGAATGCGGGGGTGCGCATGTATGGTATCGGCGGGGAAGCCTTAGCAATAATGAACTATGGGAGTGACTGCACAGGTGGTACTGATTGTCCCTCTCATGACCTGGCTGTTCTAGGGACGAAGGTGGAGAAGGAGGGAGACTACAGGTTAGAAGCTGCGGTCTCGGCTGGGTTGTGGGAGGGCACTAGGCATGTTGTTCGTGGAGACAGTGCAAGGCAGTTGTTTACTAGGCTATGGCAGTACTTTCGCATGTTTATTGCTTCTCCAGGCCTGATGTACGGGGTAGAATCCGACATGCAGGCTGGAGATAGTGCAAGGCTCAGTTTAATTCCCTACCGTATAAATCCTGCTCGACAGCCTATGGTGCAAGCAGAGCTGGATTACGTGTGGACGAAGGGTCTGAGGGATAAGGAATGTCGTGAGTGGTCGTTGCCTGTAACTTTGCAACCGGTGTTAAGTGGCAAGATCAGTGAGTGTGTTGATTGCGAGAGTGTGTGTGCATTATCCCTGACAGACGCCTATACCTTATCAAGAGTTGACGACACCATAGACCGCCTCGGGGCTGCATCGCCTATCACGAAGGTGGATTTAGTAAAAGGTTACTGGCAGGTGCCTTTGTCCGAGCGTGCTAAGGAGGTATGTGGTTTTGTTGTGGACAGGAGTACCTACCAGTGCAATGTTATGCCTGACGGACTTAAGAATGCACTAGCAACGTTTCAGAGCCTGATGAGTGAAATTGGGAAGGACGATGATGCGCTGGGGCATTTCGAGGTCTATGTTCCAGCCTATGGTCCGGTCGTTGTAGTTTACTCAGATCATCACCCTCTCAAGTTCTTGGACCAGTTTCACAATCGGAATATGAGGCTGACCAGGTGGTCGCTAAGGTTATTGGTATATAACCTAGACATACGCCATATTGCCGGTTGTGACAACGTGGTTGCAGATGATCGTTCAAGGGTATATGATCCTGGGTAGATTGACACACGGGTAGCCTCCTGCTTTAGTTTGAATAGTATTTTGCGCTTGGTGCTTGTTGGCTCGCGGTTGTAGCCCAGCGTATTGGGTCGTAAAGCAGGAGTTGAGCGTTTGGTATAGAAGAAAATGGGCTGCCCTTATAGTGCAGCCGGGAAAAACATATTAAAAAAATATAAAAATCATAAAAAAAATCTTTCTTTTTGATATAGATAATTGTATAAGTTTGTCATAGCCTATTGAGTTTGAGTAGTCCACGAACTATCAAACGGCTGAGCTGCTGTAAGCTCGCTCTGGGAGCATGATATTGTGTCTTTTGCTATTGTTGGGAGGAGTTATAAAATGTGAATTTTTTTTTTTAATAAGATGTGTTTTAGTGATAAACTCAGCTTTGTTTTAGTGCCATGCGGTCGCTGGGTGTGAGGGGCTTGATGGGGTTCTGTGTGTCAGATTTTAGCTCAGGGTTGAGCAAGTAAAATCTTGGGGGAGGTGTGACGCATGTCGAGTGTGAGCATGCTGTCCAGAACGCCCAGTCATGCCCCACTCTCGCTAGGATCGTCAGGGCAGGAACTTTGGCTGGAGTCTATGTAGAGTTTTCTAACTTAGTTCATGTGAGCCGTTGTACTATAAGTATTATGAATATGTATTTTGTTTTCATATGAGTCAACGAGTTCTATTTTATATCATTAGTTATAAGTATTGTCTTAGGTCAGCCAACCAGCGTGCAGCTAGCACACAATAATCACTTTCTTGATCTTGTATCGCCTATATAAACTCGACTTATCACCTTCTAACTTCACTTCTCCTTGATAATGATGGCTGCGCCCATTGAAACGTCGGAACCATTTGCAAACCTCCTTTACCAACTTCCTGAAAATACCAGAAAAACTATACGAAAAATTGAGAGTATCAATAAAAAACTCAATAATGCAAACTGTGCCTATTATTTTAATCTCACCTGCCTGAAAGAAAAAAAAAATATATATATATATATATACCGGTATATATATATACCGGTATATATATACATACAGTATATCACGTCAGGGGGAGTCTAGACACTTTTAAAGGAATGTCACAGAGTTTTTATCGTCAATAGGCGCCTTCACACCAACCATATAGCCAACACATGTTTCAATAGGCGCCTTCACACCACCATATAGCCAACACATGTTTCAATAGGCGCCTTCACACCAACCATATAGCCAACACATGTTTCAATAGGCGCCTTCACACCAACCATATAGCCAACACATGTTTCAATAGGCGCCTTCACACCAACCATATAGCCAACACATGTTTCAATAGGCGCCTTCACACCAACCATATAGCCAACACATGTTTCAATAGGCGCCTTCACACCAACCATATAGCCAACACATGTTTCAATAGGCGCCTTCACACCAACCATATAGCCAACACATGTTTCAATAGGCGCCTTCACACCAACCATATAGCCAACACATGTTTTCAATAGGCGCCTTCACACCAACCATATAGCCAACACATGTTTCAATAGGCGCCTTCACACCAACCATATAGCCAACACATGTTTCAATAGGCGCCTTCACACCAACCATATAGCCAACACACGTTTCAATAGGTGCCTTCACACCAACCATATAGCCAACACATGTTTCAATAGGCGCCTTCACACCAACCATATAGCCAACACATGTTTCAATAGGCGCCTTCACACCAACCATATAGCCAACACATGTTTCAATAGGCGCCTTCACACCAACCATATAGCCAACACATGTTTCAATAGGCGCCTTCACACCAACCATATAGCCAACACATGTTTCAATAGGCGCCTTCACACCAACCATATAGCCAACACATGTTTCAATAGGCGCCTTCACACCAACCATATAGCCAACACATGTTTCAATAGGCGCCTTCACACCAACCATATAGCCAACACATGTTTCAATAGGCGCCTTCACACCAACCATATAGCCAACACATGTTTCAATAGCGCCTTCACACCAACCATATAGCCAACACATGTTTCAATAGGCGCCTTCACACCAACCATATAGCCAACACATGTTTCAATAGGCGCCTTCACACCAACCATATAGCCAACACATGTTTCAATAGGCGCCTTCACACCAACCATATAGCCAACACATGTTTCAATAGGCGCCTTCACACCAACCATATAGCCAACACATGTTTCAATAGGCGCGGCGCCTTCACACCAACCGTATAGCCAACACATGTTTCAATAGGCGCCTTCACACCAACCATATAGCCAACACATGTTTCAATAGGCGCCTTCACACCAACCATATAGCCAACACATGTTTCAATAGGCGCCTTCACACCAACCATATAGCCAACACATGTTTCTCTCCGATTCTTGTGATTGATGGCTTGATATGGGCCGTTGGGGACAGTCTTAAGGGAGATGGGCTGTTTATTCTGCCCCCCCCCCCCCCCCCCCCTTCTCCCTCGTGTTTAGCACTTCTGATTTTTAGATTTTAAGACGTTCGGCCCATTAGTTTGGGGATTTTAAGGCTTTACGCCTCGTTTCTTTATCAGTATTAAAACTTTTCCTCCCATTTAGGTGTCGATTTTTTCCTGGCGAGCGAAAGCGAGCCTGTGATTTAAGAGAAACCAGCCTTCGGCCGGGAGATTTCTCTACCGAAAATGTACAAAGTTATCTTGAAAGGGGGTCTAGAGGGTGTAATTATAAGCTTGATGGAGGTCTAGGGAACAAACTCAAATAAAATAGTAATAAAATGGTAATAAAATGATACATAAATGAGCAAATAAATACGCCCGTCCCCCCCCCCCCCCCCCCTTAAAGGGAGTGTCACGGAGAGGTTTTTATCGTCAATAGGCGCCTTCACAACAACCCTATGGCCAACAGTTTGGGTCCGGTTCCTTTGATTGATGGCTTGATATGGGTCGTTGAGGACAGTCTTAACCCTGGTTGGTACCGAGGGGACTCTGTTAAGAGGGGTGACCTGCTGTTTTGTTATTTCTGTCCTTTTCTCTCTTTTTCTGGCTTGTATCCATTCGGCCCCATTCAGCCAACTATTTTAAGACGTTTATCCCCATCTAGGTGTTGATTTCTTCCTGGCGAGCGATAGCGAACCAGCATTATATGAAGAAATCCGGCTTCGCCGGAGAAATTTTTCTATCGAAAAATGTACAAATTTAGCCTGCTGTCAAACAAAAATAAAAAATATGCTGGCTCGCTACCGCTCACCAGTAAGAAATTTACACCTGGATGGGGATAAACGTCTTAAAACAGTAGGCTGAATGGGGCCAAATGGATACAAGCCAGAGAAAGATAGAAAAGGACAGACCAAACACAGGTCACCCCCCTTAAGGGAGGATGGTTGGTTTTTCTGGCCCCCTTCTCCCTCGTGTTTAGCCCTACTGGTTTTTATATTTTAAGACGTTCGGCCCATTAGTTTGGCCATTTTAAACTGTTCGCCCTATTTGTTTGCCAATAACATTACCTTTCATGCCATTTAGGTGTCTATTATGTTCCTGGCGATCGATAGCGAGCTTGTATTTTAGGAGGAACCGGCGTACGGCCGAGACATTTTTCTGCCGAAAAATGTACAAATTTAGCGTGAACGTGGCTTGAATGGGCATTTTTGTTTAGTTTGGAGGAAGTCTGGGAAGGCGTTTGACCCAGACCGTTTGACCCAATTCAACCAGACCGTTTGACCCAATTCAACCAGACCGTTTGACCCAATTCAACCAGATTGTTCAGACCAACTCAACCAGACTGTTCAGACCAACTCAACGAGACTGTTCAGACCAACTCAAACAGACTGTTCAACCCAATTTAACCAGGATATTTGACCCAATTCAACTAAACTGTTCAGACCAATTTAACCAGACTGTTCAACCCAACTCAATCACTCTGTTCATACGGATTCAACCAGTATTATATCAGCCCAATTCAACCGGACTTTTCAGCCCAATTCAACCAAACTGCACTGGATAAATTAACCCAAAGATTAGTGTTTGAAATATTAGGAACTAAAGGTCTTGTGTTGGTGAGGTCCTACTCAAGCTGAATAAAACTAATAAAATAGTGAATAAAATAGTGAATAAAATAGTGAATAAAATAGTGAATAAAATAGTGAATAAAACTAATAAATAGAATAAAATAGTGAATAAAATAGTGAATAAAATAGTGAATAAAACTAATAAATAGAATAAAATAGTGAATAAAATAGTGAATAAAACTAATAAATAGTGAATAAAATAGTGAATAAAATAGTGAATAAAACTAATAAATAGTGAATAAAATACTGAATAAAATAGTGAATACATTACATAACATATAATATAACTGTTAAGGGGAGGTTTTTAGTTTGGTCCCTAGATATTCTTCAAGCTTAAGATTACACCCCCTTGAGCCCCTTTCAAGATAAATTTGTACATTTTTCGGTAGAAAATTTCCCGGCTGAAAACCGGTTCCTCTTAAAGGTTCAGGGGTAATTTATCGAGAGGACTTCCCTAGTGGTTAAGGCCCCATTAATTGCTCTTTCCATTCACATATGCATAGCCTACGTGAGTTGCAGTTGGGATGTGCGTACATGCTTAGATTGATATGCAGGATTCGAAGTTGCATAATAAATCGTAGGCAGTGTCCACCATTCTTTAACTGTCTTCGTGGTGCGATGCATAAGGTGTTGATTTTCGGTGTGAGCATCCTGGATTCGAATCCACGGACTGCCACATGTGTTTGTAAATTTCATTAATCGATTTTAGGAGTATAGTTGGTTGTTGGAAGGAACATAATAATTACAGGCTCGCTATCGCTCGCCAGGATAAAATCGACACCTAAATGGCACGAAAGGTCTTAAAATTGCCAGAAATGGGTGGAAAGTTCTTAAAATCGTCAAAATAATGGGGCAAACGTCTTAAAATTAGAAAAACAATGAGGCTAAGCATGAGGGAGAAAGGAGTCAAGAAAAAAATCCCTCAAGTGGATTTCTCCCCTTAAACTGATAATACGGAATCTAAACTCAAATGTAAATCTCGTCATCTGCTTGAAGTGCCACAGAGATTAAGGGCAGATTTCCACTTGAGGGATTGTTTTCTGGATCCCGTTCTCCCTCATGTTTAGCCCCATTGTAGTTTTTTTCAGATTTTAAGACTTTCGCCCCATTATTTGGGCGATCTTAAGAACTTTCGCCCCATTTCTGTCAATTTTATGATCTTTCGTGCCAATTAGGTGTCGATTTTTCCCTGGCGAGCGATAGCGAGCCTGTAATTTAAGAGGAACCGGCCTTCGGCCGGGACATTTTTCTACCGAAAAATGTACACGTTTATCTTGAGAGGGGGTCAAGGGGGTGTAATCGTAAGCTTGATGGAAGTCTAGGGAACACAGTAAAAACCTCCCCTTAATGGGCAGGTTCTCCCTTCCACCACTGCCACCATCCTCTTCATTATCAAGGTGACGTTAAGGGGAGATGTCCACTGGAGGTATTTTTTTCTTGACTCCTTTCTCCCTCATGTTTAGCCCCATTGTTTGTTCTAATTTTAAGACGTTTGCCCACATTATTTTGACTATTTTAAGAACTTTCAACCCATTTATGTCAATTTTAAAACCTTTCGTGCCATTTAGGTGTCGATTTTATCCTGGCGAACGATAGCGAGCCTGTAATTTAAGAGGAGAACCGGCTTTCAGCCGGGAAATTTTTCTACCGAAAAATGTACAAATTTATCTTGAAAGGGGCTCAAGGGGGTGTAATCTTAAGCTTAAAGGATATCTAGGGACCAAACTAAAAACCTCCCCTTAAGTGAGAGAGAGAGAGAGAGAGAGAGAGAGAGAGAGAGAGAGAGAGAGAGAGATTAAGTTTGTGAGGTCCCTTTGCAGCTGAACGAAACACTCTGGATGTCCGGTATCGCAAGAAAATTATATAACATCTCTTATACAAATTATAAAATCTCTTATACAAATTCAAGTAGCTCAGAGAGGAACGGTAACTAAAGAAAATATGTAGAATATTAATGATGTTAAATTGAAGGATGTCTACGAGAGGGATAGAAAGGCTGTCCCTCCCTCCCCCCACCCCTACCATACCCCTTCATTAAGGGGAGATTTCCACTTGAGGGATTTTTTTTCTTGACCCCTTTCTCCCTCATGGTTAACCCCATTGCTTTTGATATTATAAGACGTTCGCCCCATTAGTTTGGCGATTTTAAGAACTTTCAACCCATGTCTGTCAATTTTAAGACTTTTCGTGCCATTTAGGTGTCGATTTTTTCCTGGCGAGCGATAGCGAGCCTGTAATTTAAGAGGAACCGGCCTTCGGCCGGGCCATTTTTCTACCGAAAAATGTAAAAATTTATCTTGAAAGGGGGTCAAGGGGATGTAATGTTAAGCTTGATGGAAGTCTAGGGAACACACTAAAAACCTCCCCTTAACACGGCGGCGTCAAGTGCTCCTTCACCAGATCACTCAAATACCAGGCTAGTAATCCAGGGTAGAATATGGAGCGACTACAGAGAGAGAGAGAGAGGTAGAGAGAGAGAGAGAGTTACAAGTAGTTACAAGGAATAGTTAGTATCTCAGAGACCTTGCGGTCCATTCCGAGGAGATACTCGAAGTGGAAGGAGAGAGACTGTTTAGTGCACTATCACTCTTTACAAAGTTTGCAAAATACTATCTACTATCTTCTTGAACAGCTCTACTGAAGAACTATTTACAACTTCGGAGGGAAGTTTGTTCCAGGTAGAACAGATGTTATATGTGAAAAAGTTTCCACAGATACTAGTGCTGAACCTTTTCAATTCTAGTTTCCAGCCATGGTTGCGTGTTGTATTTGTATTGAAGCTAAACATTGTGCTATAATCCACGTTATCAAACCCATTAAGTATTTTAGAAACTTCAATGAGCTGACCTCGTAGTCTGCGTGTCTCCAACGGAAAGAGAGACAGAGAGAGAGACAGCCAGCCAGCCAGAAGGGGGGGGGGGGGGGGGTTGAATTTGTGTGTGTTGGTGTGTATGTGTGTTTGTGTGTGAGAGAGACTACGGCATTATGTGTACTGGAGGCGGAGGAGTTGAGTGATTGGTGTGTGTGTGGTGTGTGTGATTCCCTGTATGAGAGAAACACACACACACACACATCGACGTGATAATGAAGAGGTTGTGAGAGAGGTGCATGGGCTGTGAAAGCCAAGCCATCAGCTTCTCAACCACTTCAAGAGTATAACCAGATTATTTAAGCTTAAGGGGAGATGGGCGTATATAATTATTTCCTCATGTATATCTATATAATTATTTCCTCATGTATATCTATATAATTATTTCCTCATGTATATCTATATAATTATTTCCTCATGTATATCTATATAATTATTTCCTCATGTATATCTATATAATTATTTCCTCATGTATATCTATATAATTATTTCCTCATGTATATCTATATAATTATTTCCTCATGTATATCTATATAATTATTTCCTCATGTATATCTATATAATTATTTCCTCATGTATATCTATATAATTATTTCCTCATGTATATCTATATAATTATTTCCTCATGTATATCTATATAATTATTTCCTCATGTATATCTATATAATTATTTCCTCATGTATATCTATATAATTATTTCCTCATGTATATCTATATAATTATTTCCTCATGTATATCTATATAATTATTTCCTCATGTATATCTATATAATTATTTCCTCATGTATATCTATATAATTATTTCCTCATGTATATCTATATAATTATTTCCTCATGTATATCTATATAATTATTTCCTCATGTATATCTATATAATTATTTCCTCATGTATATCTATATAATTATTTCCTCATGTATATCTATATAATTATTTCCTCATGTATATCTATATAATTATTTCCTCATGTATATCTATATAATTATTTCCTCATGTATATCTATATAATTATTTCCTCATGTATATCTATATAATTATTTCCTCATGTATATCTATATAATTATTTCCTCATGTATATCTATATAATTATTTCCTCATGTATATCTATATAATTATTTCCTCATGTATATCTATATAATTATTTCCTCATGTATATCTATATAATTATTTCCTCATGTATATCTATATAATTATTTCCTCATGTATATCTATATAATTATTTCCTCATGTATATCTATATAATTATTTCCTCATGTATATCTATATAATTATTTCCTCATGTATATCTATATAATTATTTCCTCATGTATATCTATATAATTATTTCCTCATGTATATCTATATAATTATTTCCTCATGTATATCTATATAATTATTTCCTCATGTATATCTATATAATTATTTCCTCATGTATATCTATATAATTATTTCCTCATGTATATCTATATAATTATTTCCTCATGTATATCTATATAATTATTTCCTCATGTATATCTATATAATTATTTCCTCATGTATATCTATATAATTATTTCCTCATGTATATCTATATAATTATTTCCTCATGTATATCTATATAATTATTTCCTCATGTATATCTATATAATTATTTCCTCATGTATATCTATATAATTATTTCCTCATGTATATCTATATAATTATTTCCTCATGTATATCTATATAATTATTTCCTCATGTATATCTATATAATTATTTCCTCATGTATATCTATATAATTATTTCCTCATGTATATCTATATAATTATTTCCTCATGTATATCTATATAATTATTTCCTCATGTATATCTATATAATTATTTCCTCATGTATATCTATATAATTATTTCCTCATGTATATCTATATAATTATTTCTTCATGTATATCTATATAATTATTTCCTCATGTATATCTATATAATTATTTCCTCATGTATATCTATATAATTATTTCCTCATGTATATCTATATAATTATTTCCTCATGTATATCTATATAATTATTTCCTCATGTATATCTATATAATTATTTCCTCATGTATATCTATATAATTATTTCCTCATGTATATCTATAATTATTTCCTCATGTATATCTATATAATTATTTCCTCATGTATATCTATATAATTATTTCCTCATGTATATCTATATAATTATTTCCTCATGTATATCTATATAATTATTTCCTCATGTATATCTATATAATTATTTCTTCATGTATATCTATATAATTATTTCCTCATGTATATCTATATAATTATTTCCTCATGTATATCTATATAATTATTTCCTCATGTATATCTATATAATTATTTCCTCATGTATATCTATATAATTATTTCCTCATGTATATCTATAATTATTTCCTCATGTATATCTATATAATTATGTCCTCATGTATATCTATATAATTATTTCCTCATGTATATCTATATAATTATTTCCTCATGTATATCTATATAATTATTTCCTCATGTATATCTATATAATTATTTCTTCATGTATATCTATATAATTATTTCCTCATGTATATCTATATAATTATTTCCTCATGTATATCTATATAATTATTTCCTCATGTATATCTATATAATTATTTCCTCATGTATATCTATATAATTATTTCCTCATGTATATCTATAATTATTTCCTCATGTATATCTATATAATTATTTCCTCATGTATATCTATATAATTATTTCCTCATGTATACAGTAGAATGTCATCAGTGTCCTCCTTAAACCTCCATCAATATTATATTTACACCCCCTAGACCCCCTTTCTAGATAAATTTATACATTTTTCGATAGAAAAATTTCCCGGCCGAAGGCCGGTTCCTCTTAAATTACAGGCTCGCTATCGCTCGCCAGGAAAGAATCGACACCTAAATGGCACGAAAGGTCTTAAAATTGACAGAAATTGGGCAAAAGTTCTTAAAATCGTCAAACTAATGGGGCAAACGTTTTAGCATCTCAAAAACAATGGGGGCTAAGCGTAAGGGAGAAAGGGGTCCAGAAAAAAGCCCTAAAGTGGAAATCTCCCCCTAATACATTCGTGTGTCCGTACCTTGAAAATCCTACATAAAAGGAGTATGTACAGTCGCGTTAATAAGTCATGTCACAGCTGTCATTACGTTTGACTTGCTCTGGGCTGTATTTATGTCTGTCAGATGTTGAATAGGGTGGGTAAGTGTCGGAACATGTTTGTATATTTCACCCGACAGGAAGAAATGAAGCTTAAATATTGCTGATACTAGTTATTGATCAAAACTATACTTGGGGCCGAGACATCACTTATTAGCGCGACTGTACAGTATACAGTATATGCGGGGGTATTCTAATCTCGAGAAACCTTTTATAATATCGCGTGGTAGTAGGTTGAGTACAGTCGGCCTAATAAGTGATGTCTCGGTACCAATTATGTTTTGATCAATAATTGTGGTATCAGCAATATTTACACATGATTTCTTCTTTGTGAGTGAGATATACAAACATGTTCCTACACTTACCCACCCTATTTAACATCCGACAGACATTAATACAGCACAGAGCGAGCCAAACGTAATGACAGCTGAGACATGACTTATTAGCGCCACCGTACAATATAAAATGTATATAAACGATTTGAAATATGCGCTCTCAAGAATTACGGGTTTTTAAAAGGTATGAAAAGGGTAATTAAACTGCCCATAATATTGTGCCACGATAAAGGAATATTGATAATAATAAACCCATCTACTACAAGGTTAGAAAGGTAAATCACTATCAACATCACCCAATGATTATAGGTACAGTTGCCCAAATATGTTCTGTTTCTCGTCGATCCCTCTCCCATAGGGGTGAGAGAACAACAAACAAATTCTGGCACCCCCTTAGTATGCATGCCAAGTATGGGCTCTCCATCTTGAAAAGTGAGGGTGGGGGTGGAGCTTAACACCTATTTTAGCACCCCCTTAGTATGCATGCCAAGTATGGGCTCTCCATCTTTAAAATTAAGGGAGTAGTTCCGACTACTATTTCGTGAACAAACGGACTGATTCACAGAAAAGGGCCCCTTATATAGTAGATAATTATATGATCATGGAAAGGAACATAACTTATGTGGCCAACTGTACCGATTTTATACCCTTGATATTTTACAGTGTGTGTCGTCAATTTGTTATCACTTTCAATAAGACGGCGTTCGGTCTGTGTGTGGTCCAGTTTTTCTTGATCACATAGCGCTGATCGTAATCCCGGATAGAATGTAGAGCGACTGCCGTGAGAGAGAGAGAGGTGCGTGTGTGTGTGTGTATGTGTGAGAGAGGGGGAGGGGGGTTTTGGAGTGTGTGTGTGGGTAAGTGTGTCTGTGTATGTGTGAGAGAGAGGGGGAGGGGGGTTTTGGAGTGTGTGTGTGGGTAAGTGTGCCTGTGTGTGTGAGAGAGAGAGAGGGGGAGGAGGGTTTTGGAGTGTGTGTGTGGGTAAGTGTGCCTGTGTGTGTGAGAGAGAGAGAGGGGGAGGAGGGTTTTGGAGTGTGTGTGTGGGTAAGTGTGTCTGTGTTTGTGTGAGAGAGAGAGGGGGAGGAGGGTTTTGGAGTGTGTGTGTGGGTAAGTGTGTCTGTGTTTGTGTGTGAGAGAGAGGAGGAGGGGGTTTTGGAGTGTGTGTGTGGGTAAGTGTGTCTGTGTTTGTGTGTGAGAGAGAGGAGGAGGGGGTTTTGGAGTGTGTGTGTGGGTAAGTGTGTCTGTGTTTGTGTGTGAGAGAGAGGAGGAGGGGGTTTTGGAGTGTGTGTGGGTAAGTGTGTCTGTGTTTGTGTGTGAGAGAGAGGAGGAGGGGGTTTTGGAGTGTGTGTGTGGGTAAGTGTGTCTGTGTTTGTGTGTGAGAGAGAGGAGGAGGGGGTTTTGGAGTGTGTGTGTGGGTAAGTGTGTCTGTGTTTGTGTGTGAGAGAGAGGAGGAGGGGGTTTTGGAGTGTGTGTGTGGGTAAGTGTGTTTGTGTTTGTGTGTGAGAGAGGAGGAGGGGGTTTTGGAGTGTGTGTGTGGGTAAGTGTGTCTGTGTTTGTGTGTGAGAGAGTGAGTGAGTGTGTGAGAGAGAGGGGGAGGCAACATAAAGTACCATATTTTAAGAGGGATAGCTCAAGCAAACATTAAGGGGAGGTTTTTAGTTTGTTTCCTACTCCTCCAGCAATCTAAATATGTCACCCCCTTGACCCCCTTTCAAGATAAATTTGTAAATTTTTCGGTAGAAAATGTCCCAGCCAAAGGCCGGTTCCTCTTAAATTACAGGTTCGCTATCGCTCGCCAGGATAAAATAGACACCTGAATGGCACGAAAGGTCTTAATATGGGGTGAAAGTTCTTAAAATCGCTAAACTAATGGGGCGAACGTTTTATAATATCAAAAGCAATGGGGCTAAACATGAGGGAGAAAGGGGTCAAGAAAAAAAATCCTCAAGTGGAGATCTCTCCTTAACGTACAGTCGGTCTAATAAATAATAATCTAAACTTAATGTATTCATTTCGAGGGGGATATACAAACCTATTCCTACACTGTCTTATCCACCCTATTCAACATCCGACAGACATTAATACAGCACAGAGCAAGCCAAACGTAACGATAGATGAGACATGACTTATTAACGCGACCGTACCCAAGTCCTATTACCGGAGGCAAACACACGGCCACTTTGCTGTAATCACCTGGTCCACTACTAGACTCTGTTTCAAATAGTTAGGCCAAAACTCTTGAACAATTATCCTTTACAACTTACAAACTACTTGAGTAATCCAACTTACAAACTACTTGAGTAATCCAACTTACAAACTACTTGAGTAATCCAACTTACAAACTACTTGAGTAATCCAACTTACAAACTACTTGAGTAATCCAACTTACAAACTACTTGAGTAATCCAACTTACAAACTACTTGAGTAATCCAACTTACAAACGACTTGAGTAATCCAACTTACAAACTACTTGAGTAATCCAACTTACAAACGACTTGAGTAATCCAACTTACAAACGACTTGAGTAATCCAACTTACAAACTACTTGAGTAATCCAACTTACAAACTACTTGAGTAATCCAACTAATATTTCTACAATTTGGAAAAGCTCAGTCAGGGAATAGGTGTGGCAATGTACAGTCCATTTTCTCTAGCCCTTTTCGTGTTACAGAGGTATCAGGCGACTGCGGTGTGTGTACTAGAGGTGGAGGAGTTGATTGAATTGTGTGTGGGTGGGTATGTGTGTGTGTGTGAGAGAGAGAGGTATTTGTGTGTGTGTGGGTGGGTGGGTATGTGTGGGTGGGTGGGTATTTGTGTGTGTGTGGGTGGGTGGGTATGTGTGTGTGTGGGTGGGTGGGTGGGTATGTGTGTGTGTGAGAGAGAGAGGTATGTGTGTGTGTGAGAGAGAGAGGTATGTGTGTGTGGGTGTGAGAGAAACTTAGACTACGGCGTATGTGTGTGCTTAAGATGGAGGAGTTAAGTGAATGTTGTGTGTGTGTGTGATTCTGTGTATGTGAGAGAAACACACACGCATACACACTACCCCCTACCCCCCCCCCCTTCTCCAACGCACACGAACACATACAAACACACACACACACACCCTCACACACCCTCACACCCACACACACACACACCCACACACCTCGAAGTGTTAATAGAGTGGCTGTAAGATAAGTGGGGCCCTGAAAACCAAGTCATCAGCCTCTTAACCACTTCAATCATACGACCAGATATTCTAACCTTACCGGTACTACATTTGCGTGTCCGTATTATAATTTATGAATATTACAGTACACTCGGATACCATAGTCTCTAAGCCCACTCATAAACATTCCTGGACACTCCCTCTGTTTTTCGTTATGCAATTAAAATATCTGGATTGATTTTTGGATAGATCAAGCTTGGCAAGAAATCGTATATACAGTTTTGTAGTTGATGTATAGAAAACGATATTCATATATTCGTTTCCAGAGATAGACTTCGATAATTTGAAAAAGGTGAAGTCCTCGGGTATATATGAGTGGGTTAGAGACTATGACAGCCGAGTGTACATACAAGTAATTATTTATGCGAGGACTGTATGAAATCGAGAACACTTCCATAAGATCGCGTGTTAAAAGATTGAATAAAATATAGAATTTACGTGATTGAAGTACTTAAATTGGGTGATTGTTTTTAACCCTTTCAATATCGTGGTTTATTTTATTCCCGCTCACACTATACGATTTTAAGCAGTTTAGGAAGGACCTCTAGTAATCCAACTGGTGAAATATAATCTTTTGTTTTCCAAGGTGGTTAAGGGGAGGTATTTAGTTTGTTCCCTACTGTTTCATCAAGCTTAAAATTACACCCCCTAGACCCCCTTTCAAGATAAATTTGTATATTTTTCGGAAGAAAAATGTCCCGGCCAGAGGCCGGTTGCTCTTAAATTAGAGGCTCGCTATCGCTCGCCAGGAAAAAATCGACACCTTAACGGCACGGAAGGTCTTAAAATTGACAGAAATGGGGCAAAATGTTTTAAAATATCCAAACTACTAGGGCGAAGGTCTTAAAATCTCAAAAGCAATGGGGCTAAACATGAGGGAGAAAGGGGTCCAGAAAAAAATCACTCAAGTGGAAATCTCCTCTTAACATTACGTGTCTGTCCAAATTAACATACTGTAGGTGAGCAGTATGTTAGGGAGTTGAAGTGTGCTCACCAGACGGCCCATTTGTAACACACACACACACACCTGACCTACACAGTCCGTTGCCTCGTTAACCCTTTTCCAATTCCCTCATTTAAACTCTCCCAAGGATTTAACTCCCATTATTAGCCTCACCTGACCCTACCAGAACAGTTTTTGTATGTATGTATGTTTGTTTGCATACGTGATCGTTTATGTATACCGGTATGTGCTCACTTACTGCATGTTCTTATGTTCTTATATATGTATGTATATATATGCGTATGTATGTGTGTACGTATGTGTATATATGTATGTTCTGTATATATATAAGTAAAATAAATGCGTATATGTGCTGTATATCACTAAAGCCGGTATCACACGAACGCTTTTTCACTCAACATTTATACTCAACACTGGTCTGGCAGCTTATGAGGTCAACATATAAAATATTTAGGTTGCCTAAATTCATCTATCATTAGTCTAGTTTCCGATACCAGTGCAAAATATTCCAGAAATGTCGCCAGAAATTTTATGATCATCGAATGTTGACTATAAAAGCTCTCGTGTGATACCGGCTTTACTCTCATGGTTAATTTATGATCATTTGTATTTTACACCTGCATCATTATTGTTGTTTTTTTGTTTTTTGTTTTAAAGTATATTATACCGACACATTGTAAACTGAGCTTACCATTTTCATATCTGTATATCGCATGTTCATCCACTAAATTGTAAATGTGTATTTTCAGCTCATGAGGCTGCCATTCTTTAATAAACCGTTTATTATTATTATTATTATTATTACACACACACACACACACACACACACACACTCACACCCTACGAGCCCCACACACCCTTCAAACTAAATGTATACATTTTTCTGTAGGAAATATACAGGCCGTAGGTCGGTTTCCCGTAATCTGCTGGCTCGCTATTGCTCCCCCAGAGTAATATTCGCACCTGAATGGGGTAAAATGTCTAATAATCGCCAAATTAATGATCACAAACGTTTTTAATTCGTCAAACCAATAGGACTAAACAGGGGTGGTCTATGTAAAACACCGCCCCCGGATTCTACAGGGTTAAGGGGAGGTTTTTAGTTTGGTCTCTGGATATCCATCAAGCTTAAGATTACACCCCCTTGAGCCCCTTTCAAGATAAATTTGTACATTTTTCGGTAGAAAAATGTCCCGGCTGAGAGCCGGTTCCTCTTAAATTACAGGCTCGCTATCGCTCACCAGGATAAAATCGACACCTAAATGGCACGAAAGGTCTTAAAATTGACAGAAATGGGTTGAAAGTTCTTAAAATCGTCAAAATAATGGGGCGAATGTTTTAAAATTAGAGAAGCAATGGGGCTAAACATGAGGAAGAAAGGAGTCAAGAAAAAAAAATCCCTCAGGTGGAAATCTCCCCTTAAGTCCATTGGATTACCAGTCCAG